>BQNB010067014.1:0-29103 GCA_026074375.1 Tanacetum coccineum | reverse complement strand
AATCATTGAATGAATACTCATTATGATTTGATTTGTGTTGTAACAGGATCATGCCGCCAAAAGCAATGTCTAAGGCACGTATGCGCAAGGTTATTAGGGAACAAGTTGCCGCATCTATGGCTGAATTTATGGCAAATATGAACTGTGGAGCCGGTGGCAATGAAGCCAGTGGTGCTGGAACCGGTGGTGGTGGAGCCAGTGGTGCTGGAGCCGGTGGTGCTGAAGCCGGTGGTGCTGGAGCAGGTGGTGGTAGAGCTGGTGGTGCTGGAGCCGGTGGTGCTAGAGCCGGTGGTGGTGGAGCCAGTGGTGTTGGAGCCAGTGGTGCTGGAGTCGATGGTGGTGGAGCCGGTGGTGCTAGAGCCGACAGTGCTGGAGTTGGTGTTACTGGACCGACAGCGCCCAAAATTACTGGGTGTACTTACGTAACATTCATGAAGTGTGACCCACAACCTTTTAAAGGCACCGAAGGTGCCGTGGGATTATGTCAGTGGTTTGAGAAACTAGAATCTGTGTTTCGAATCAGTGATTGCAAGGAAAGGGATAAGGTGAAATTTGCAACTGCTACTCTCCAAGGTCGTGCATTGACTTGGTGGAATGGAAGGATTGCTTCCATGGGTATTGATGCTGCTAATGGTACTCCATAGACTGAGGTTAGAAAGTGGATGACCGGGGAATTTTGTCCTCGAAGTGTGTTGCAAAGGCTGGAGCAAGAATTGTACAACATGAAGTTAAAAGGGACTGATATTGATGGGTATACAAACCGATTCCACGAATTGGCCTTGTTGTGTCCTAGAATGGTGGAGCCTAAACAGGTGAAAGTGGAGTAGTATATTCGTGGGTTGTAGAAGAATATACGTGGTGATGTGACATCATCGAGGCCTGCTGGCATTGATGAAGCTGTTCGCATGGCTTACCAGCACATGGGACAAATAATACAAGACAAGACTGATGAGGTTTTTGAAGGTGAAAAGAGGAGAGGTGAAGGAGATCGTGGTGGTCGTGGTGACAACTGACGCGATTACAATCGTCGACAAAACCAAAGAAGGGCTAACGCTGAAGCTATGACCAATGCTGCACCAAATGACAACGAAGTTTGTCCAAAATGAAAAAATAAGAAGCATGGTGGGGATTGTTAGAAATGTGGTAAGTGTGGTAAGTTGAGGCACAAGACTGCTGCTTGTTGGAGCCTCGACAGAAAAGATGTGACTTGTTTCAAATGCAATGAAAAGGGTCACCGGAAGAGAGATTGCCCTAAGCTGAATAAGAATGGACAAGGTGTAAATAACCGTGGAGCTATTTACAAGTTGGGAGCTATGGATGCTCAGCAAGATCCGAAAGTCGTTACTGGTACATTCTTACTCAATAATCGATATGCTACTGCTTTATTTGATTCGGGTGCCGATAAAAGTTTTGTGTCTACAAATTTTAGTACCCTTATTGATATTAAACCGGTTGAGTTAGATACTTGCTATGAAGTCGAATTGGCCGATGGAAAAGTAGTAAGTACCAATAATGTGTTAATAGGGTGTACACTTAATCTTTTAAACCGTTCTTTTCCAATCGATTTAATGGTAATAGAACTAGGAAGTTTTGATATCATTATTGGGATGGATTGGTTATCACGATATGATGCCGCTATTTTATGTGGAGAGAAAAAGGTTAGAATTCCCCTGGAAGGTAAGACGCTGGTTATCGAAGGCAATAGAAATAATTCCCGATTGAAGATTGTTTCTTGCATTAAGGCTCGAAAGTATATCGAGAAGGGTTGTGAGCTATTCTTAGCTCAAGTAACTGAACAAGAATCGAAGGAGAAGCGATTAGAAGATGTTCCAGTTATCCGAGATTTTCCCGAGGTATTTCCCGAAGAATTACCTGGACTTCCGCCACCCAGGCAAGTTGAATTCCGTATTGATCTTATTCCCGGTGCTGCACCTGTGGCGCGTGCGCCATATCGTTTAGCACCATCTGAAATGAAGGAGTTGTCCAAGCAACTGCAAGAGTTGTCGGAGAAAGGTTTTATTCGACCGAGCTCGTCACCGTGGGGAGCTCCGGTCTTGTTCGTGAAGAAGAAGGATGGATCGTTCCGAATGTGCATTGATTACCGAGAACTGAACAAGTTAACGATCAAGAATCGATATCCATTACCGAGGATTGATGACTTATTTGATCAGCTGCAAGGTTCTAGTGTTTATTCGAGATTGATTTTTCGGTTTGGTTATCATCAATTCGTATCCACGAGGAGACATTCCAATCTCAGGTTTAGACACTCGTTATGGACATTATGAGTTTCAAGTAATGCCTTTTGGACTGACTAATGCACCTGCAGTATTCATGGATTTGATGAATCGGTGTGCAAGCGTATCTTGATAAGTTTGTGATTGTATTCATTGATGACATTTGATTTATTCCAAAATAAAGAAAGACATGGTGATGCATTTGATGACTATCCTTAAATTGCCTAAGGAGCGAAAGTTGTCGCTAAGTTTTCGAATTTGTATTTTTTGATTGATTTCAGTGCCAATTCTTGGCCATGTGCTTGATTAGTAGTATGTTCATGTTGATCCCTGCGAAGTCGAAGCCATTAAAAAACTGGGCTGCACCGACTACACCAACGGAAGTGCGATAATTTTTAGGTTTGGCAGGTTATTATCGAAGGTTTATTAAGGAGTTTTCTCTAATATCCAAACCATTAACTAAACTCACTTAGAACAAATACTCCGTATTTGTGGGGCGGCGTCGAAGAAGGAGGTATTTAAAACATTTAAAGCTGGAAATTGTGTAGGCGCCAATACTTATTTTTTTTTTCCCACTACCCGAAGGAAGCGAAGACTTTGTTGTGTATTGCGATGCGTCCCTTAAAGGATTTGGAGGGGGCCTGTTTTTTTTGATTGCACGAGAAAAGGTGATTGAGTACGCTCTAGGCAAACTTAGAAAGAACGAAGAAAAAACTATACGGACCCATGACCTGGAATTGGGGCGGTGGGTTTTTGCTCTTCGGACTAATTGGAGACATTAATTGTACGCACTATGTGTATGGTATACACCGATACAAAAGACTACAATATATTTTGGGACTCAGACAAGAGATAATTAGGATGCAGGTAGATGAGATTGAAATTCTGGTGGATTCGATTTGTTATTCGTTATCACCCAAGAAAGGCGAATGTTGTCACTGATGCGTTGAGCAGGAAGGATAAGGAACCGATTCGAGTGTGTGCTTCAGTGGTAATGGTACATAACAATTTACCTGAGCAAATTCGGAATGCACAAGTTGAAGCGTGCAAGGAGGAAAATATTGGTGCCGAAGGATTTCATGGCGAAGGGGAGCCATTTAAAGTTAGATCTGATGGTACGAAATGTCTGAAAGGACGAGTATGGTTACCATTATTTGGAGGATTGAGAGGTCTAATCATGTTGGAATCTTATAAATCAAAATATTCCACTCATCCCCTGGTCGGATAAAATGTACCATGATTTGAGGAAGTTATACTGGTGGCCGAATATGGAATGCTGACATGCGACAATATCGTCAAGTAAGTGTTGACATGTGCTAATGTCCAAGCTGAACACCATAGAGTCAGGATTACTTCATTAGCCGAAAATTCTTGTTTGGAAATGGGAGAGAATTACAATGGATTTCATTATAAAGCTTCCAAGAACACCATCTGGATATGATTCAATTTGGGTCATTGTTGACCGATTGACTAAATCTGCTCACTTTATTCCGATGAATGAGAAGTATAAAATGAAGAAGCTTACTCGATTGTATTTGAAGGAGATTGTTTGTAGGCACGGGGTGCCCATGTCAATTATTTCAGAACGAGTCCTGTTTTGCATCAAGGTTTGTAGGATCTCTTCAAAATTCATGGGATACAAATTTTCGATTTGTGCACTGTTACCATCTGAAACTGATAGTCAAAGTGAAAGAAACGGTACAGACATTGGAAGATTGTTGCGTGCTTGCGTGATTTGACTTTGGTAGAGGCTGGGATAAGCACTTACCTTATGGGCTGAATTCTCTACATAATAGTTATCACGCTAGTATTAAAGCCGCACCTTTCGAAGCTTTATATGAAAGGAAATGTAGATCGCATGTATGTTGGAGTGAAGTTGGAGATGCCCAACTCACAGGACCAGAAATGATTCGCGAAACGACAGAGATGATTTGCAATCATGAACGATTATCGGTTGCTCGTAGTTAGACACGAAAGTTATGGGGAATGTGAGGATGTAAACCTTTGGAGTTCGTGTGGTGACAAAGTTATGCCTGAAGTATACGTGGAAGGTGTAGATCGATTAGAAAACTGTGGGAAATTAAGTCGTTATATTGGACATTCAAGATTTTATACCCGAGTGGTCCAGTGGCATATAAATGGAATTACCCTGAGCGCTTCAAGGAATAAATAATTCCATGTTTGTTCAAATTGAAGCAATGGTTATGGATGACGATTTATTATTCTCTTGACGAGTAAGAATCGACGGGGGGGGGGGGGTCCCCCCCCCCCCCCCATTTTGTGTGGTCACACCAATTTTGTGGGGGGGGGAGAAGTTGCAAATTTCATGAAGAACCTATCGAAAATCATGGTTAGGGAAGTAAAGCAACTGTAAGCAAAAGTCGGATCCTATAGTTCAAAGTTGATGGAATTGAGTCGTGGGACCAGAAGTTCTGGGAAATGGAGGATCAAATGTGGATGATAATACTCTATCTCTTTGATTTTAATAAGGAAGAGGACGAGAAAGATGAATGAACTTCAGGGACGAAGATCCCTTTTTAGTGGGAAATGCTGTGACAATCCGTCAATTTCAGGTCATTATTTTATTCTCGAGTATTAATTATATTTTACATTTTTATGTTGAGATATGAACTCAAGACTAACCGGGAGAATTAGGGCTTACATTTGTAATTTAGTGAGTTTAACAAAGAAAACCTTGAGAATTCTACGTTAAGCATTCGAGCTTATATTTTCAAAATGCCGATAGAAATTATTTTATTACATTCGTTTATATTTTTCGTGTTACGCGCATTTTTTGTATTTTACGTAAAATCTTTTACGAGCAATGTTTATAATTATTATTCGTATTGTACCATACATAGATTAAATTTCCAGAAAAGTAGACGCAGAGGTGTGGTAGAAACTATTATTACTTCTATTCGCGTTTTACTTCGTGTGTTCGCCTTAACTCAGATATTTTTTGCTAGTCCCCGTTAGTCTCAAAAACTACTACCAAATCTTAACAATTTTACTAAGTTGATCAGTCGTAGTACTGTATACTAATCCCCCCCTATGCACACCCATATGGGTGGCACAAAGGATCCACATTTTCACACCAAGTGGCATGATATGAACTTGTGTCTAAGACACATGTCATTGGTAATTGCATGTAATCTTCCATTTAAATCCACTATGTCTAATACCATTTCTCATAATCTTGGTACAAAAGTCTCCTCTCTTGTTTCTCTCCTCCCTTGCCGTGAGCTAGAACCACCACAACACCAATTCCATACAATTTTATAGATCACAAAATAACCACACTAGTAAAAATGACAACCTAGTATATTCCTTGTATTTTTGAGGTGATTGAAAAGGGTTTTCAAGAAGGGTTATATACATTTTGGGGCTGAAGTTATACAAGTTTTTATCAAGTCATTTTGGGTAAAGAAAAATGGTGATCAAAAATTATTTTGGGTGAAGATCAAGTTTGAAGATTGAAGCTTTGTTCTTGTTTTGATCATTTGATCATTTTCTACATATTTCTTGTGGTAAAAATCTCATGAGTTTTGTTTATGTTTTCTTTTTATTTTCAATTGTATATGTACATGTATGATATTTGATGATCAAGTAATAAAAATGGCCATGCATGTATAGATCTAGGTTAATTATAGCTAAAATAGTCATTTAAACAAGTAAAATGATCATAAAATTTATGGGCTGTAATGAACAGTAGGTTTTATAATTTTCTACAGGTTTGAGGTTGGATTTGATTACATTAGGTCATAGATAAATCTCTTATGAACACTTGACAATTGGATGATTCCCAGAGGATAAATAATGAATGAGTTATGATCAAAACACTAAAACAAGTCAAATCTGGACCTTGCTGTACAGATTGTGTAAAAAGTCATATTTACGGGCTGAAACAATTAAAAAGTGAAAACTATGGGTTGTAGCTAAAGTCATGTAGATTCTGAATCAATTGGATAGTCAACCAACTCTTTATGGTTTGTAAATGGCATCAAAAATGGTGAAAGTGAAATTTCAGTCCTAATTAGTAACTTGACCATTAGGTAGTAATATACCCATATGTATAAGTAATATTAAAAGAGGTATAAAAATGACTTTGAATCTGTAAAGTACACTTAATTATGAACCCAAGCATATAAATATATCAATTATACCATTTACGGTTTATAAATTATGACTATTTTCGTAAACACGAAAGTATATAAAATTTACTACTACCCGAACACTATACTATGTAAAGCGATTTTTGTAACTAAAACCCGAGGTGGTAAGGACCCACTTCTTAGGAGTTTTAAAAGGCTAACAAACTGATAATAAAAGTATCCCGACCCGAGACCTGAAAATTATAATAAAGTCATTTATGAGCTAAAATGACCCGTAGCTTATCGGACAAATAGGCCCAATGAAAACAAAATGGACTATATGGACTTAGTATTTGGCCCAACCACTTTAGACCTATAAATGGGACTAAGGACCTGGTCTTAAAATGATAATATCCATAAAAGAGCTTAATGGACTTGGTTAATGGGCTTAATGGGCTTTTTGGACTAATAGGGGACAATATTGTGGAATATGGCTAAAAGTGGTAATTAAAACATATAAGCTTTATGTTTAAAATACTATACAATATATAAACTTGATTCATATTTTAGTAATTGTTTGTTATTGTATATATTATATTATATATATATATATATATATATATATATATATATATATATCTATATATATAATATATAGATATATAAGATATAATATATATATATTTACCCTTATTTATGATTTTCAAATTATTATCAACTAGAAACCTAAGACCAACCGTTATTATGGTTATAGGTCTTGGTTGATCGACGCCTACTCCAAGTTCTTATTTATGTCGGTATTATCTTTCCGACATCACTAGTGAGTTCATAGGCTAACATTTTAATACGTTCAATTGTCTTTATAAACGCGAGGGGATAACATGCTTGTTTTTAAACCGAAAACAAAGGGACCGTATGTATGCTAGTAGCCTTGTTATTATAAGGTTAGCTTAACTCGCTAGATAAAGACTCGCGGAAATCATGAGTTGTTAATATCCGGTAATGGTAGACGATATCATGAAAAAGAGTACTATTTGGAGTTGCACCTCTATATCCGTGACGACTGTCCATCGGTCATGTGTCGGGAAAATGACACTACGGATGCGTTGTATAGAGAGTAATATGCACTTATAGCGAGGGTGTATAGTGGGCATTTTTATTATATGGTAACGTTCAATGTCATGAGGCTTATAATAATCCCCCTATAACTTTGTCTGATCCACATCGTTATGTCTTGATGATTTTGAGAAATGATACTTGTGTTCGGAATTTATTATATATATAAACTCTATGGATTCACTCAACATTATTGTTGACTTTTTAGCATGTTTTATCTCAGGTCCTTGAAGGTAATTCGGTGATGAAGATTTCGGAGAAGCAAATGAAATAAATATTTTGAAGGCCCATTTAAAGAAAATCATTCGAAGAAAATATTTGAAAATGATGTATTGATTATGAAAATATTTGGGACCTATGTTGTGAAACTTTTATTTCGAATGGTTATATATAAAAACATCTCTTTTTGAGTCGTTTTCTATGCTTTAGTTATTGTATTAAGACGTAGCACCCCAAATGACACTTCCGCTGTGATATATAAAAAATGGGGGTGTTACAGTTTGTAATCTAAATCGTTTATGCTTTCGGTTGGTTTTTATGCAATTCGTGCTTCTTGTCTTTCATTCCCCTCTAGAATTAGGAGCGTTTGGTATAATAGAAAATTATAGGATCTAAACGTTAAATGTTTTCCATGAGCTATTTGCATTATCAAGAAACTCCATTTAATCACTATCGCAAGTGAAAAATAGGTTTAGAAATCATTTGGGACATTTTTAGAATTTTTAAGATTTAAGGAACCTTGTCTGCAGGGGCCGGTTCCATGTGCAGCAAAACCGGTTCCATTGAGCCAATGGAACTGCCACTGCCGGTTCTACAGAAGGCACTTTTGCCATTTGGGGTAGTTAACTTTTGTGTCCAACACTTTAATTAGGTTATTTATACTTGTATTAAGGTCGCCCAATAGTTGGTTTTGACTTATCTAGCTCTTAAGTCCTTCTAAAACTCATAGAACTATCCAATATGTTTCGAACGCATACTATGAATTTTTAAGATAGTTGCAACATATGTCCTCCTTTTCGCATAGATTAAGAGTACTCCTTTTTGCGTGTCTATTTGAAAACATGTTTTGTTTGAGGCCTATCTATGTGTTTACTTGTTAAGTCTTTCATGTAATAATACTTGAACACGTTTCATTCGTATTTGTTGGCTTAAATATTTGAACTATCATGTTGTGAAACGATATTCTTGCTTTTATCTTGTACTAACTCATTTGGATTTGTGTAGATCAATAAAGATCAATATCTTTATCAAGTTAAATTATGCTCATCGGCGACATTTCATAAATGCATTAATCCTATTTCTCTAATACATGGCTCATAAATGCATAACCATTTCATTACTTTATGCTATACTATGTTAGTTGCTTGCATTGTTCATCACCACCTTCAGGCCTCATATTTAACTGATGAGGCAAATTGGGTGATAGACATGTTGATTTGTAAGCAGTTACAATTTGAGGCTGAAGGTGGTGATGACAATGCAAGCAACTAACAATGTATGCATAAAGTAATGAATATGGTTATGCATGTATGAGCAAGTAATGAGAAATATGGTTGATTGAATGCATTATGAAAGTCCAGATGAGCAAGTGACAAAATTTAACTGATAAAGATATGTGATCTTATTGATATACACAAATCTCGATGTGATGGATGGTTAGTAACAAGATAAAAGCAAAAGAATATCATTTCACAACATGATAGTTCAAATATTTAAGCCAACAAATACGAATGAAACGTGTTCAAGTATTCTATTACATGAAAGACTTAACAAGTAAACACATAGATAGGCCTCAAACAAAACATGTTTGCAAATAGACACACAAAAAGGAGTACTCTTAATCTAGGCGAAAAGGAGGACATATGTTGCTAAAACTATCTTTAAAAGGTAAATAGTCATACGCTGATGCGGTGTATGCGAACATACTTGGATTAGTTTTGATTATTTAGAGGACTTAAGCAGTTAAGATTAAGTCAGAAGTAAACCAAACTTTTAAATTGGGAGACCTTTACTACATCGTGTAGAAAATAAACCTAGAATTTAAAGTGTTGGACACAAAAGGTTAACTACCCATAATGGGCAAGAAGTGCCTTCGGTAGACCGGGAGTGGCTGGGTTCCATTGGCTTCAATGGAACGGATTTTGCTGCAGATGGAATCCGGCCCTGCAGACTCTACAGGTTCCTAAATCTTAAAAATTCTAGAAATGTCCCTAAATGATTTCTAAAACACTATTTTCACTTGCGATAGTGATGAATGGAGTTTCTTGATAAAGCAAATAGTATGGTAAACATTTAACGTTTAGATCTATGTAGATTTTCTTTCTAATACCAACGCGTCTAGATTCTAGAAGGATATTGAAAGACTCAAGAGAAGCATGCAATTGCATAGAAACCAATAGCCTGTAGTAGCATAAACGATTTAGATCTTACAGAAACTGTTAACACCCTATTTGTACTATATCAAGCGGATAGTGTCATTTGGGGTGATACGTCTTGGTACCATACTCAAGATAGAAATATGACTCAAAGAGGACGTTTGTTATCTATATAACCATTCGATACTAAAAGTTTTCGACAACATAGTCCCAAAATTTTCATAATCAATACATACATTTTCATAATATTTTTTTCGAATGATTTTCTTTATATGGACTTCAAAATATTTATTTCATTGCTTATCGAAATCTTCATCTCCGAATACCTTCAAGGACATGAGATTAAACATGCATTAAAAAGTTCAACAATACTGTTGAGTGAAATCCATAGAGTTTATATATACTAAATTCTGAGACACAAGTGTCATTTCTCAAATCATCAAGCATAAACGAGGTGGATCAGACAAAAGTTTTAGGGGGATTATTATAAGGCCTTACATGACATTGAACGTTACATATAATAAAAATGTCACACTATACACACTCGACTATAAGTGCATTTTTATTCTCTATACAACGCATTCGGAAGTGTGTCATTTTTCCCGACACGAGACGATGGGAAGTCGTCACGGATTAGAGGTGGCAAATACCTCCAAATTAGTACCTATTTCATGTAATACGGTCTACCATTGTACCCGGTATGTTACCAACTCATGGATTTGTCGCTGAGTCTTTTTAGATATAGCGAGTTAAGCTAACTTATAATAATCAAGGCTACTAGCATACATTCGGGTCCCTTGTGTTCTGTTTTTAAAAACAAGCATGTTATCCCCCTCGCGGGTTTATAAAACAATTAAAGTATTAAAATCTGAGGCTATGAACTCACTAGTGATGTTAGGAGATAATACCGATATTAAATAAGAACTTTGGGAGTAGGCGTGTATCGATCAACCAAGACCTATACAAATGAGTAAACGGGTCTAGGTTTCTAGCTGGATAATAAGTATGAAAATCATAAATAAAGGTAATTATATATAATATATATATATATATATATAATATAACTAATACTATATTAGTGTATATATATTATATAATAATATAAATATTAGATAGTATATAATTATTTTATATATATACATATCATTACATGTATCAAATCATGATAGATTAAAGTGTCATCTCGATGTAAGTATTTTAACTTAAGACTATTTATATGTTTTTTAATTTTACCGCGTTTAGCCATTATTTCAATTGGTATGTCCACATCATTTAGTCAAAAGCCCAATGTAAGCCGCATGAAACCAATGTCCATTGAAGCTCTGTTGTATGGATATTATCACTTTTTGAAGAGCTCAGAGTCTTGTCCATTTATAGTGTCTAGTGAGTTGGGCTCCAAATGACTAAGTCCATATGTTCCATTTTGTTTCATTGGGCCTAGTATATATGGTTCCGATAATCCTTATAGGTCCAGGTTTTAGCTCATAATATATGACTTTTATTAGTAAGTTTTCGGGTATCTCTGAGGTCCGGGATACTTTTATTATTCAATTTGTTAGCCTTTAAAAAAGTCACCTCTAAGCAAGTGGGTCCTTACCACGCTCCGGGTTATAAGGTTTAGTTACAAATTGCTTTACATAGTACGCTAGTGAGGGGGGGGGGTAGATAGTAGAATTTTTATGTATACTTCGTGGTTTTACTTAAATATATAGTATAATTTAAGTGATACCGTAAATTGGTGATAATTGACTATACTTATATGCTTGGGTTAGCGTATGTAATGTAAGTGTACTTGTGAGATTCAAAGTCATTTTTATACTGTTTATTTAATTCACTTATACATATTGGGTATATTACTACCTGATATTGGTCAAGTTACTACTTAGACTAAAATTTCACTTTCACATTTTGATGTCATTTACAACATAAAGAGTTGGTGAGACTATCCAAGTTGATTCCAGATCTCGTCTTAATGACTTTAGTCTACAATTCCCATGTTTTAACTTTTTATTGTTTCAGCCGTAAAATATGAATTTTTTACACAATTGTACAGCAGGTCCGGAGCTTTGACTTGTTTTATTGTTTGATCCATAACTCATTATTATTCATCCTTTGGGAATCATCATGTGTCTCAAGTGTTCATAGATGATTTATCTATGACCTAATGTAAATCAAATAACGTCAAAACAGATTAGGAAAATTTATAAAACCTATGTTCATTAAACCATAAATTTTATGATCATTTACTTGTTTAAATGCTATTTTAACTAATAATTAACCTAGTCTATACATGCATGGAAATTTTTATTTTCTTGATCATCAAATTATCATTACATGTTACATATACAATTGAAATAAAAAGGAAAAACAGAAACAAAACTCATGAGATTTTTACACAAGAAATATGTAAAAAATGTCAAATGATCCAAAAACATGACAAAAGCTTCAATCGTCAAACTTGATCTTCACCAAATAATTTTTTGATCACATTTTCTTTTACCAAAATGACTTGATAAACACTTGTATACTTCAGCCCCAAAATTGTATATAACCCGTTCTTGAAAACCCTTTTTCAATCACCTCAAAAATACAGGGAAATATACTAGGTTTGTCATTTTACTAAGCTTATGTTGTGTTATTTTGTGATCTATAAAAGTGTATGGAATTGGTGTTGTAGTGGTTCTCCTCCAGCTCACGGCAATGGAGGAGAGAAACAAGAGAGAGACTTTTGTACCAAGAATTATGAGAAAATGGTATTAGACATACTGGTTTTTAGATGGAAGTTACATGAAATTACCATGAATTGTGTTTAGACACAAGTTCCATATCACTGCTACTTGGTGTGAAATAATGTGGATCCTTTGTGCCAACCCATATGGGTAGTGCTAGAGGGTAGTAGTATTTGTTAATTGTTTTAGGTAATATTGTTAGATTGGTAGGTCGTTTTGAGGCTTAACGGGTACTAGCGAAAAAATATTCTGAGAGTTAAGGCGGAACCACGAAGTAAAAACGAATAAAGTAAAAATAGTTCTACATAAATTGGGATACTTTTCTGGAAATTTAATCTATGTATGGTACAATACGAATAATAATTATAAACATTGCTCGTCAGTTTTTACGTAAATACGAAAATGCGCGTCACTTGAAAAATATAACCCGAAGTATAAAATTCATTTCTATCGCATTTTGAAAAAATCCTAAGCGTCGCATGCTTTATCGTAAATACGCCGGTGTTCTTTGTAAACGTCAACGTAATTTACAAATGGAAGCCCTAAATTATCCCGGTTAGTAGTGAGTTCATATCTCAAACTTTAAATGTAAAATAAAAATTAATTATCGAGAATAAAATAATGACCTGAATTGACGGTTTGTCACAGCATTTCCCGACTAAAAAGGGATCTTCGATCCCTGAAGTTCACATTCATCTTGTCGTCAGCTTCTTATTATAATCAAAGTGATGCGGGTTTTCTTCACATTTGATCCTCATTTCCCAGTTTATTCTGCGTCCACGATCGAATTCCATCGAACTTTGACTATAGGGATCGACTTTGCTTAAGTCGCTTTACTTCCTATCCATTGATTTCGATAGTTCTACGATGGAATGCAACTTCCTCGTCGTATCTTACTTCAGTCAAGGAGGAATAATAAGTCTTCATCCGATAACCATTTCTCAAGTTTTGATACATGGAATGTATTGTGTATTCCTTGAAGCTCTCAGGGTATTCCAGTTTATATGCCTCCTGGACGCCTCGTGATTTACAAATCTTGAATGGTCAATAATAACGGGGAGTAATTCCACGTTTTCTAAATGAAATCAACACCTTTTTCCCACGGTTCGATACTTTCAGCATAACTTTGTCACCCACTTCGAACTCAAAGTTTACATCTCACATCCCGCTTAACTTTTCTGTCTTACTTCACGCGCAACCGATAATCGGTTCTTGATTTGCACAATTCATCTCTGCGTGTCGCGAATGCTTTTATGGTCTGTGAGTTGGCATCTCCAACTTCACGTCAATGCTTACATGCGATCTACATTTCCTTTATATAAAGCTTCGAAAGGTGGGTTTAATACTGCGTAGATAACTATTATTGTATGAGAATTCAGCCAAAGGTTAAGTGTCTTCCCAGCCACTTACCAAAAGTCACATCACGCCAAGCACGCAAATGTCTTCAATGTCTGTACCGTTCTTTCACTTTGGGCTTTGACTACTGTTTCAGGATGGTAAGCAGTTGCTCATATCTAAAGTTAGTTCCCTAATGAATTTGAAGGAGATCTCTAAACTTGATGCAAAACGAGGGTCTCGCTCTGAAATAATTGACATGGGCACCCCGTGCCTACAAACAATCTCCTTCAAATAAAATCGAGTAAGCTTCTTCATTTTATACTTCTCATTCATCGGAATAAAGTGAGCAGATTTAGTCAGTCGGTCAACAATGATCCCAAATTGATCATATCAGATGGTGTTCTCCTGGAAGCTTTGTAATGGAAATCCATTGTAATTCTCTCCCATTTTTCAAACGGGAATTTCCAGCTGCTGAATAAGTAAGTCCCTGACGGCTTGGCGATGTTCAGCCTTGACTTTAGCACATGTCAAGCACTTACTGACATATGTCGCAATGTCAGCTTTCATATTCGACCACCAGTATAACTTCCTCAAATCATGGTACATTTTATCCGACCCAGGATGAATGGAATATTTTGATTTATGAGATTCCAACATGGTTATACCTCTCAATAATTCAAATATGGTAAACCATTACTCGTCCTTTCTGACATTTCGTACCATCAGAAGATCTAACTTTAAATGGCTCCCTTGGCCAAGAAATCTTCGGCACCTATACGTTTCCTCCTTGCACGCTTCAAACTTGTGCATTTCGAATTTGCTCGGGGTAAATTGTATATGTACCCGTTACTACACTAAAGCACACACTCGAATCGGTTCCTTATCCTTCCTGCTCAACGCATCAGCGACCACATTCGCCTTTCTCGGGTGATAAACGAATAACACAATCGTAATCACTCAGAAGTTCAATCCATCTATGCTGCCTCATACTTAGCTCTTTTTGATCCAAAATATATTGTAGGCTTTTGTGATCGGTGTATACCGTACACTTAGTGCCATACAAATAATGTCTCCATAGTCGAAGAGCAAAAACCACCGCTCCTAATTCCAAGTCATGGGTCGTATAGTTTTCTTCGTTTCTTTCTAAGTTGCATAGGGCGTACGCAATCACCGCTTTTCTCGTTGCATCAAAACGCTCCAAATACTTTAAGGGAGCATCGCAATACCCAAAACAACAAAGATCTTCGCTTCCTTGGGTAGTGATACTATTGGCGCATTACACAAATTTCAGATTTAATGTTTTAAATAACCTCCTCTTCGTCGCAGCCCAACAAATACGGATTAGTTTTCTAGTGAGTTTATTAATGGTTGGATATTAGAGAAAACCTTAATAAACCTTTCGATACATAACTTGCAAAACTAAAAATTTTTTTTTTTTTTTCTCGCACTTCCGTTGGTGTAGTCGGTGCAGCCCAGTTTTTAATGGCTTCGATCTTCGCAGGATCAACATGAACTCTATAACTATCAATCACATGGCCAAGGAATTGCACGGAATCAAGCCAAAAATCACATTTCAAAAACTTAGCGTACAACTTTTCGCTCCTTAGCAAATTCAAGATAGTCTTCAAATGTTCACCATGTTCTTCTTTATTTTTGGAATAAATCAGAATGTCATCAATGAATACAATCACAAATTAATCTAGTACGGCTTGCACTTGCGATTTCATCCATAATCCACTGAATATTGCAGTAGGAGGTGCATTAGTCAGACCAAAGGCTTTACTTGAAACTCTAATGTCCATAACGAGTTCTAACGCTGTATTGGATTGCTTCCTCGTTGTATAGAATGTTGTGATATCCAAAACCGTAAATCATCTTCGAAATAAACACTAGAACCTTGCAGCTGATCAAATAAGTCATCAATCCTCGGTAAAGGCAATTTATCGATTCTTGATCTAAAGAGTTTACTCTTGTTACATGTTCTCGGTAATCAATTGCATATTCGGAAACGGATCCATCCTTCTTCTTTTCACGAAAGTAAGCCCGGATGCTTCGAACTAGGGCGTGCGAGCTCGGTCAAATGTAAAAACTTCTGCCGACACTCTTGCACCGTTGCTTGGTCACTCCTTCATTTCGGATGATTCGCTAAGAGACGATATTGGCGCACACGCCACAGGTGCAAGTACCGGGATAAGATCAATACGGAATTCAACTTTCCTGGGTGGCGAAGTCCAGGTAATTCTTCGGGAAATACCTCGGGAAAATCTCGGATAACTGGAACATCTTCTAATCGCTTCTAGCACATCCCCCCACATTTGATTCTTGTTAGTTACGTTGAGGATTCTTGTTCAGTTACTTGAGCTAAGAATAGCTCACAACCCTTCTCGATATACTTTTGAGCCTTAATGCAAGAAACGATCTTCAATCGGGAATTATTTCTATCGCCTTCGATAACCAACGTCTTACCCTCCAGGGGAATTCTAACCTTTTTCTCTCCACACAAAATAGCGGCATCATATCGTGATAACCAATCCATCCCAATAATGATATCAAAACTTCCTAGTTCTATTACCATTAAATCGATTGGAAAAGAACGGTTTAAAAGATTAAGTGTACACCCTATTAACACATTATTGGTACTTACTACTTTTCCATCGGCCAATTCGACTTCATAGCAAGTATCTAACTCAACTGGTTCAATATCAATAAGGGTACTAAAATTTGTAGACACAAAACTTTTATCGGCACCCGAATCAAATAAAGCAGTAGCATATCGATTATTGAGTAAGAATGTACCAGTAACGACTTTCGGATCTTGCTGAGCATCCACAGCTCCCAACTTGTAAACAGCTCCATGGTTATTTCCACCTTGTCCATTCTTTTTCAACTTAGGGCAATCTCTCTTTCGGTGACCCTTTTCATTGCAATTAAAACAAGTGATATCTTTTCTGTCGAGGCTCCAACAAGCAGCAGTCTTGTGCCCCAACTTACCACACTTACCACATTTCCAACAATCCCCACCATGCTTCTTATTCTTGCACTTTGGACAAACTTCGTTGTCATTTGGTGCAGCATTGGTCATAGCTCTAGCATTAGCCCTTCTTTGGTTTTGCCGATGATTGTAATCGCGTCGGTTGTCACCATGACCACCACGATCTCCTTCGCCTTTCCTCTTTTCATCTTCAGAAACCTCATCAGTCTTGTCTTGTATTATTTGTCCTATGAGCTGATAAGCCATACGGACAACCTCATCAATACCAGCAGGCCTCGATGATGTCACATCACCACGTATATTCTTTGACAACCCACGAATATATTGCTCCACTTTCACCTGCTCAGGCTCCACCATTCTAGGACACAAAAAGGCCAATTCGTGGAATCGGTTTGTATACCCATCAATATCAGTCCCTTTTAACTTCAAGTTGTACAATTCTTACTCCAGCCTTTGCAACACACTTCGAGGACAAAATTCCTTGGTCATCCACTTTCTCACCTCAGCCCATAGAGTACCATTATCAGCATCAACACCCATGTAAGCAATCCTTCCATTCCACCAAGTCAATGCATGACCTTGAAGAGTAGCAGTTGCAAATTTCACCTTATCCTTTTCCTTGCAATCACTGATTCAAAACACAGATTCTAGTTTCTTAAACCACTGACATAATCCCACGGCACCTTCGGTGACTTTAAAAGGTTGTGGGTCACACTTCATGAATGTTATGTAAGAACACCCAGTAATTTCGGGCGCTGCCGGTCCAGCACCACCAACTTCAGCACCACCGGCTCCAACACCACCGGCTCCACCACCACCGGCTCCACCACCATCGGCTCCACCACCACCGGCTCCACCACCACCGGCTTCATCACCACCGGCTCCGCGGTTCATATTTGCCATAAATTCAGCCATAGATGCGACAACTTGTTCCTTAATAACCTCGTGCATAGTGCCTCAGACATTGCTTTTGGCGGTATGATTCTGTTACAACAAAAATCAAATCATAATGAGTATTCATTCAATGATTGTATTAAGCAAAAGGAACAATTTAGAAGAAACAAGAAAAGAAAGGTAACAACACATAGAATTAGAACCAAAAGATAGTCATTTCATTAATCACAAACAAGTTACAAGTTGCATTGTCATACATTACATGTCGCCATCTAATGTTATACAACTCCAAAAGACTAGTTCTACTAACTAACATCGTAGTTTAGTTAGTGATTTACAAAAGATAATACTAATGATAAACTAATCTACTAAGAGTCACTATGTGGTCCACGTGGCTCGGAAGGTCCCTCGGTCCCATCAGAAGTAGAGTTCTTCGATTTCTTTCTCGGACGCTCGGTATCATTGGTATGTACTATTTTACACATACCTTTTACCTTATAAAACGAACCCAAAAGACCAAAAACATGTAAAAATGGCAAATATATGCTTGTTTTTGTGTCTGTGTATGTGCAGGTACGGATATTAAAGAAATGGACAAAATCAAAGCAAAACAGACAAAGCCGAACACGGGAACGGATAGAGTGCACAAGAGCCGGAAGTTTCAAGCAAAAGGTCAAAAAAATCAACCTTGGTCAACCCTTGGTCAACCGATAAAAAGACAAAACCCTCAAAATACCTAAATGAGCCTTAATGTTAAATCAATTTCATAAAAAGTCCCAAAATAATTTACACCGTTAGTCCTTTATTAGTCCTTAAAACTATAAGGACTAACGGTCGTTATCTTTTAACCATAAACCCATTTACCCTTTACCTTTTTTTAATCCACCGAGCCCAAAACAATCCCACGGCCCAAACCCTTTTAAATATAAAAACCTAGCCCAAGTCAACCCATCCAACCCCGAGTCAAACCCCCAAATTTATACAGTCAAAATTGTATTATTTATCTCTTTTACATTTCCCTCTCTTTTCACTTTTATCATAACACATACGAACCAGGGTAAATCCTCTCCACCCCACACGTCTAAAGGGCTTCTAGAAGATATGAAAAGTTCTGACATCCTAACAGTCTATGCTGGCGATCCGTGTGAAGTGGGATTTGATCCAAGGGTTGAGATGGATTTAAACAAGCACAAGGATAAATCAAGGACAAGGATTTAAGCATATGAATCCTCTCACACAACTAATACACATCAAGATCGAGAAGCTTCCACACATCACTATAAATCGAGGAGAAGATCACTCAGTTGAAGGCATCTAGGGGTAGGAGTAGTGTAGGTAGCTTAATAATAGCTTAATTTCAGCTTATTTGTATTTTCTTAAGGTAATTTTCATTTAAAAGCCATGTAATCATTTCCTTTATTAATAAAATTGCAATTTATTTTAAAACTGTGTTTTTTTTTCTTTTATGAGAATTTAGCTAAATTTCAAAATAAGCTCCAATAAGCTCTGAATAAGCTGTTTTATGTTCACTTATACTCTCTAAGCTCAAATAAGCATCCTCAAAGCTTATTTGAGCTAATTTGTTTGGTTATTCAGTTGGAAAAAGGAAATAAGCTTTTAGATGATAAGCTAAATCTAGAAGAGCTTATGGGTTTCTAGATTGCTTATTTAATAAGCTGGGTATGTTAGAGCTTAATAGGTTTATGTTTCTCCCTGTTTATTGCAAGGGAATAAGGTACAATTTCTTTTAATTTTAGCTTAAAACTGCTTTGCTTATTTTTTTCTTATTTTAGTGTATTAGTGCTTATTTCTACTTATTTGTTCTTAATTCAGTTCTAATATGCTTATTGAGTCTTTAGGTAGCTTAGTGAATATAAGTAGATCATTTGCCTTAGCTTTTCATTGTAAATGCCTTAAAAGTTTTTTTTATTAGCTAAATGTTGTTCAGCTGATTAATCTCAAAATCATCAAGACATAACGATGTGGATCAGACAAAGTTATAAGGGGATTATTATAAGCCTCGTGACATTGAACGTTACCATATAATAAAAAAAAATAATAATGCTACTATAACACCCTCGCTATGAGGGCATGTTAATTCTCCTATTTACAAGCAATCCGTAGTGTCATTCTCCGACACATGACGATAGCCAGTCGTCACGGATTGGAGGCGGCAACCTCCAAATAGTACTATTTCATGTATAAGCGTCTACCATTACCCAGTAGTTAATAATTCATGATTTATGTGGGTCTTTTTTCTAGCGAGTTAAGCTAACTTATAATAATCAAGGCTACTAGCATACACTCGAGTCCCTTGTGTTCTATTTTTAAAAACAAGCATGTTATCCCCCTCGCGGGTTTATAAAACAATTAAAGTATTAAAATACGAGGCTATGAACTCACTAGAGATGTCGGAAGAGAATAGCGATATGAATACGAACTTCGGGAGTAGGCGAGTCGATCAACCAAGACCTATACAAATTGTAACAGGTCTTAGGTTTCTAGTCGATAAAAATCAATGATAATTCATAAATTAAATAAGTATATGTATACATGTAGTTTATATGATGATCTTGCTCTTGAAATATAATTATTTCACACTTCAAGTTTTCTAGGTTTTTAACTTGTTTTTATTAGCTATTTTACTAGTATTGTCTAAATTAGCCCAAAAAGCCCAATAGGCCCATTAAGCAAGACCATTAAGTTATTATATTGATATTATTACTCAAAAATTAGGTCCTAGCCCATTAGTAAGGTCCTAGTGGATTGGGCCTAAAGCTAAGTCCAATAAGTCCATTTTGTTTCATTGGGCCTAGTGGTCCAATAAGGCCTTACGGGTCCATTTTAGCTAGTATACAACCTTTATTATAAGTTTTTAGGTTCTCGGGGTCAGGATACTTTTATCATCAGTTTATTAGCCTTTTAAAACTCCCAAGAAGTGGGTCCTACCACCTCGGGTTTTAGTCATAAAACCATTTTACATAATATAGAGTTCCGATTTTTAGAAAATTGTATATACTTTTGTGTTACGAAAATAGTTGTAATTTATAAACCATAAATTGTATAATTTATATATTTATATGCTTGGCTTCATATTTAAGTCTACTTTACATATTCAAACTCATTTTAGTACATCTTTTAGTCATACATATACACAGGGTTACTTTTATACATAAAGGTCATATTAGGTTTTTGGACTGAAATTTCACTTTTATCATTTTTGATGCCATTTACAAACCATAAGGAGATGATTGACTATCCAATTGATTCAGAATCTAAATTATTTTAGCTACAACCCATAGTTTTCACTTTTTAAATGGTTCAATCCGTAAATATGACTTTTTATACCATCTGTACAGCAAGGTCCTGATTTGACTTGTTTTAGTGTTTTGATCATAACTCAATTCCTTATTTATCCTCAGAAATCATTCCAATTTGCCATATGTTCAATAAAGGAATATTATGACTCATGCTATCAAAATCCAACTCAAACTATGAGTTTTATAGCACCTACTGTTCATTACAGCTCATAATTTTTATGATCTTTTCACTTGTTTTAGGTGACTATTTTAGCTATAATTAACCTAGATCTATACATGCATGGCCATTTTTATTACTTGATCATCAAATATCGTACATGTACATATACATTTGAAAATTAAAATGAAACATAAACAAGATTCATTAGATTTTACCACAAGAAAAGTGTAGAAAATGATCAAATGATCAAAAATAGACAAGTCTTGATGAGGGCTTCAACTCCAAGCTTGATCTTCTCTTAAAAATATTCTTGACCACTATTTTCTTTACCCAAATGATTTTATAAAAACCCTTATAATCTCAGCCCCAACTTGTGCAAAAACCTTCTTGAAAAACCTATTTTATCACCTCAAAAATATAGGGATTACACTAGGTAGTCATATTCACTAGTGTTCTTCTTTGTTTGATCTTTAAAATTTATGAAATGGGTGTTTATGTTGGTGTTGATGGCGTCTATGGTGCTAGGGAGAGAGAGAAAAATCAGATTTTGAGTTATAAAATGATGGTGTGTGTTATTTTTGTCAAAAATAGGCTTTATATATCCCTAGACTAAAAATGCCAAGTGTTATAACATGAGGCAAGAATAAACACCAAGGGGACACCTAGTCCCTTGGTTGATCTGCCCCAATGAGGTATGTTTTAAGTGGGATGAGTTTAAAAACTTGTTCCACATTTTTGTAAATGCGGATATTATCAAAGTCCGATATTTAAAAAGGTACGCTACGTAAAGGTTTTACGTAAAATACGAAAAATGCGCGTAACACGAAAAATAAAAACGAACGTGATAAAATTATTTCTATGGTATTTTGAAAATATAAACGTCAATGCTTAACGTAGAATTCACCAGTTCTTTGTAAACGTCACGTAAATTACAAATGCAAGCCCTAATTCTCCTAGTTAGTCGTGAGTTCATATCTCAACATAAAATTGAAAAATATATTTAATACTCGAGAATAACATAAAGACCTGAATTTGACGGTTATCACACAATGACGCCGTATCCAACTCCTTGGATACGAACGTATTGATTCCCGACTCCGGACCTTATAAATAGAAAACTCAAAAACGAGTTTTAAGTGTGCTAAATCATATTCTCGATACCTAAACCACAAAAAGTCGATTTTCAGAGGGAAAAAGAGCAGAAGAGGTCGAGCAACGCAATTCATTCCATAGGAGACATCGTGTAATTCTTATACTTTAGTAACGTTCAGTTTTTGGTATCATTCGTTAACTCGGTTAGTTTACCTTGGCTAAATTATTACTCTTGTATCTATTATGACGTTTGAAGGCTAATACCTTCGGGTATTAGCCAATATTATGAAGATCTAAATGTTTGGTATTTTTTTATTATCGATTTCTTGATTTATCATTGTATGCTTGTTTATGTTTATCAATTTATACTTGTATGCGACCTAACATTTAACTGGATCTAGCTAAGTGGACCAAGCGGATCTAGAGTCCGGGATAGCTCTCCATATAGTAGTTTATACATCTAGAATAATAGTTACACAAATATTGTCCTTCTAAGTCTGTGTCTAGGATACGCTTCGGGCTTAACTAGTTAATTGGACATTGCTGATGGTTTATTGATCGTGTTGACTAGCAGGTGACCTAGATAATTCAACAAATAACGTTCTGATTCCATTGGATAGTTGGACAAGTGGACTACTAGTGTATAGATTACCATTAAGCGGTAAGTGGGTAAAGTCTATATGAGCTAGGGTTTAACAAGATCACCATTGCTTTAATCCCTAAGATAGATTATAATCAGTAAATTAGGATGTTTTATGCGGATGCTTATTTGTGCAGAATTTATTGTGTCTAGGTCTTAGCGAAGATGTAAAAGCCTAAGTCTTAAGAATGATATGATGCCTCAAGAGAAGAAATCATTGCACTTAATAAACATACCAACGTTCTTATCAGATTAATAATGGTTAATACAGTTTTCTTACATTAGGTTCGACGCTCTTTTATCTTCTGTTAATTAGCTTGCGTGGGTAACAGTATCTTGAATTGATTGTAGTCACCACCAAAACCGTGCCAGTCTCTAGGAGGATGAAAAACCCCCTTTTCTCTAGATTTAGGTTATAGATGACATAGGTTTAACATAAGATTTATTAGAATAAGAACTAAAACAATAGCTTAGGACAACCAAGATATTAAATTGTAGATTTTAACATCGCTCTCAGTGATCGACCACCCTACTTACACGAAACTATTATGTATACATGCCCGTTAAAGTGTTGTTTTTGGTTAAGTGGGCAAAATATAAATTTAAAACTTGAATCATCTTAAATCAACCACACACAACGACACATCAAGTTTTTGGCGCTGTTGCCAGGGAGTGAAAAATAATCTTGATTTTTATTTTGATATTTTGGTTTTTAACATTAGATTAAATCTAACCTTTAGGATTAGTGTAATTAAGTTTAGTGTATATTCTTGTATATTCTGTAAAATTTGTATATTTGCCTTTTATTGTTTGCCTTTGTATATTTGTGTGTTTCAATTGTTTGTCGTTTTTAATTATATTCATTGATACATTGTTCTGGTATCGAACATTGATACGGCGTATCCATTAATGCCGAATACGGAGTATCCAGTTTTCTGTTCCTAATACAGACGCTATTCATCTATAGTTTAATACGGCGTATCCACTTCTATTGGATACGGCATATCGATCAACTGAAACAAAAATTTAATACTTGATTTTCGTGCAAAAAATTTTCTCTACTGTTCTCCGAAACAAATCCTATTGATTTTTATCAATTGTTTCAGGTAGTGCATGACAAGGAGTTCAACAAAATAACTATACACACCTTATAAATATCCTGAACGAGAATTCCGATCATTGAGAATACATTCTAAGTCACTTAGCCTTGACACATTGAGATCTCCGGATTTCAATCTACTTTCTGACCAAGAATACTCGGAGGAAGAAGAAGAAGAAGCAATGGCGGAAACAATGGAGCAATACATGAGCAAGACCCGAGCGGACTATGGATCGGGAGTCGCTAGGCCTAAAATTGATGACAAAGTCAATTTTGAACTGGAAAGGACAATTTCTTAAGGAGCTCGAGAAGAACACATTTGCGGGTCGGATAAATGAAGATGCTAATTGAAAACATTGACGAAAGTTTCAAAATAGTTGACTTATTTCATGTTCCCAATATCACTATGGATCAACTAATGCTCCGAGTCTTCCCTATATCCTTAACTAGAGCCGCGTGCCGTTGGCTAAGAAATGAACCAGTTGGTTCAATCACAACTTGGGAAGATCTTAAGACTAAGTTTTTGAACAAATACTGCCCACCTGGTCGAACTGCGAAGAAAATGAAGGAAATCAACAACTTTTAGCAAGAGCCAGATGAAACCTTTTATCAAGCATGGGAACGCTTTAAGGAACTCTTGATGAAATGTCCTCAACACTATTTAACCGAGATGCAAGAGGTGATTTTGTTCTACAATGGGTTGGATATTCCGACACGACAGATTCTTGACTCAAGAGGTGTCGTTCCAACCAAGACTGTTGCCGATGCTAAAAAGGCCATCCAAGAAATGGCAGAATATTCTTAGAAATGGCACAATAGAACATCTAAAGGAAGAAGTAATGAGACTTCTGATGGACTAAATGCTATTCAAGCACAACTTAACAATCTGGGAAGAGAGATCAAGAAAGTAAATGAAAAAGTTTATGTTGCTCAAGTCATATGTGAGCAATGCAAGGGACCCCATTACACCAAAGATTGCCCACAAAAAAAAGAAGGGAAAACCCTTGTAGAAGCTTACTATACGCAATTTGGTGGACCCTTTAAAGGAGGGGGATATAGAGCAACTGCTCCAGGATACTATCAAAGGAATAACGCCAATCCTTCGTTTCAAGAACGAAGGGAATCTATGGAAGAAACCCTGAACAAATTCATGAATGAATCAGCAAAGAGACACGAGGAAAATTCTAACCTGATCAAAGAAATCCAAGCTTCGACGGATGCTGCCATAAGGAACCAAGGAGCATCGATCAACACTTTAGAAATTCAAATTGGGCAAATGAGCAAGGTACTACAAGAAAGAGGATTTGGAAGCCTACCTAGCTCAACTGAAACAAACCCGAGAGACCAATTCAAGTCAATTTCAACCACTATTGAAGCTGATTCAAACCCGATACGCCATATTGGATCTACCCAATACGCCATATCCACTTTACAGAACAGAACTTTGCTTTACAAGCCAAGACAAACGACGGTTCCTTTTCCTGGCAGTTTGGAGGATCATTACTGTGAAGATGATGGGAACTATGGACCAAAATTCACGAAAGCTTATAGAGCTTCATTTAATCAATAACATTGTACCCCGAAAGGAGAAAGACCCAGGAAGTTTCACTTTACCTTGCTTTATTAATGATTTTTGCTTTGACAACGCCCTTGTTGACTTAGGAGCTAGCGTTAGTGTTATGCCTCTCTTGACCTACCTTAACTTAGGATTAGGCGAATTAGCTCACATTAGGTTGATAGTGGAATTGGCAAATGGGACTGTAAAATATCCAAAAGGAATAGCTAAAAATGTACTAGTAGGAAATGGTAAATATACTTTCCCAGTAGACTTTGTAATTTTAGATATGCCCAAGGATGTCAAAGTTCCCTTGATCCTCGGAAGACCATTTTTGTCTACCGCCCATGCTAAGATTGATGTTTACAAAAGAAAGATTACTTTGAAAGTTGGGGAAGAAAAGATTGTTTTCAAGTGTTAAACCTGCTAGTAGTTTAATTAAGAGGGTCTACATGCTAAGTTTGAGAGAAAGAATGGAACTTGATTTAGAAGCTAGGCTCTTGGGAGAGACTTTTATGATAAATAGATCATTAAACCCTTTCTTGGAAGATTACATTGAATTAAATGATCTAAATGAACCAATTAAGCTTAGAAGAAATCAAAGTGATGATTTAATACCCACCATTGAGGAAGGTGGGGTAATTGAGGAATTTAAAACTAGGAATGATGATCTTGATACTGGATTGAGGTGTATCATACGTTACTGTGATAATGTTAAGATGATCCATTATAGATTGGCTCATAATATTAAAATTTTCTTGCTTGATAGGATTTGAATTTTCTCACGTATCATTTTTTTCCATTTTTTGTATGATCAGTTGATAATGTCAAGAGAATTTCATAACTCAATAATGAACAATAAGATGATGTACAAAGGGAATAATGTTGTTGGAACTTTAATGAATGTGCCTATTTTTGTTAGGACTTTTTCTGTTTTGACGGATTTTGCAGTTTTAGAAAACATGGATGCTTATCGTGATGAGGGAATGGGAGATATTATTTTTGGCGAACCATTCTTAAGAGAAGTTAGAATTAAAACAAGACGGTTTGATGAAATGATAACCCTTTATAAGGGTGATGAAGAGGTAACTTACCAAATGGTGCGATCATATCCGAGGTTTAAAAACCATACTAATGAGCAATGCAACAAGATCCCACCATTACTGGAGGTAAGTGAAGAGGATAAGATGAATGGAATCTCGCATCCATACCAAAAGCTAAAAGGGATCTACAAAGGAGTGTTGAATTTAGGACCTGATTATATCCGACATGCGAGGATCAAGGAATATCTCACACGCGGGCACGTAAGCGTGCATGAGATGGAATGAAGTGGAAGCTGAAGAAAAGTCCAACTTAAAGACTTCGCTGTAAACAAAAGTGCTTCCTGAGAGACAACCCGGAATGTTATTTAATTTTGTTATCGAGTCTGTCTTCCCAGACTTTCAATACGGCGTATCCGCTCCCATACATACGAGTAGTTTGAATGTCCTGGAACGTTATCAGTCTTTATTTTTCATGAACTTTAAAAACATTATTGTCAGTTTTGCGAATACGCCGTATTCCATTCACTGGATACGCCGTATCCATAAACTAACCCGTATTTAGTTTATTTTAGTTTAGTTAAATTAATCGTAGGTACCAAGATAGAATTGCATTTATTTTCTGAGAATTTATACAGGACCTCGTGAACGAAATATCGACGAATATTGGTGGAGAATTTTCAAAATCTGGAAGATCTTAAAGTGTTGGAGTCTTGAAACTTTAAGGTGGTTGTTCAACACGAATCATTGCTCACAAACGCAACTTGGATAATCTACCGAGCAAATTTCAGGGGAGTTTCTCATTCTAATTCTTTTATATTCCCGTATTTAATGTTTTACATATACAACAAGGACGTTGTATAATTCAAGTGGGGGGATGGGAATTAGCATGTTTACTTGTCCTAATTTTCACAATAAAAGGCTTAAATTATGCTTAAATTTAAAAAAAATTCAAGCATACTTTTGTGAAATTACATGTTACATAACCCGCACACAGTAACCCTTAATAGATATTGTGAGGATTTAACCTTTCCGTTTCCAAATGTTTACCTAAATTCCACAAAATATGAGTGTGCCGGTGATGTAGTAGACTTTAGAACTTGGCTTGGTATATCTATTCGAGACCGTAATAATAAGTACTATGGGATTTTAGATGGAGTCATTGTTTTAAATGGTAAAATCTAAGGATTACACCCAAATCGCCTATAATGTTGTCTTATTAACTAACTAAACCAGTTAGTTAACATCAGTTTAAACCCTTACACTCTCATTTTTATGTGGATGATCACTAGAACAACCCGTAGAGCATTCCTTTAGGAACCTTACCACAATTATTTGTTTTGTTACACCCTTACACCTTAAACCTACCCTGTTAGATTAAGTATTAATTTACAGTTGCTAGTTGCTTAAAGTGTAGAGTTTGTATTTCCCGAGTCTTGTGTCATTTTCTATCTTTGGTGACGGTCAGAAATTTGCACAATGCAATGCTGATTTGTACTATTTGTAGTCAAGTCATGTGATTTTACTACATTCACAATTAATGTTGAATCCGAAGAACGAAGAAACTACCAAAGGAATTATCCGGAATTGTTATGATCGTGAAGATGGTGAAACTACACCGAGATTTGAAGTATAGTTACCAAAAAAAATTGAAAAAATGAGAAAAAAAAGAGTGAGAAAGTTTGATGATAATCGTTTCGCAATTACCGAAGGAATTACAAAAAGGATCGATTATTCATGATACGTTAAAGAAAATCAATGATGTAGAGTATTGTACAAAGTGGAAGATATCGCCACTTACCTTGTAGAGTATGTAAAGTTTTGGGATGATTGGGAAGTTGACCGTTATGGGAACGTCAACTTAGGTTGTTGTTTTTTATCTATGATCAAGACGTTGTAAATAGTAGTGTCTTTGTCATAATAACGGTCGGGAAATTAAGTGTCTAGCAACCTGTATCTTAGTCTTAATCTATTTATTTCTTGATTTTATTTAACAACAATTTACTTCCCTCTCACCTGATGATTAGCCACTGATTTTACTCGAACGGGGATGTGATCGAGCATGTGTGTCTATCTCGTGGATTCGGGTGTGTATGCATGTCTCAGCTGCCTTGTTGGTTTATGACTTTTGGTGAAAGTTAAAAGACTCTTACTCTATATTACTCTACTAGTCCTAATCGTTAGCTTTTTCTAGGTGGGAATGAGCAGTCACATGTGTCTATCCCATGGATTCGGGTGTGTATATGTAGTCTTTGTCGCCCTCCTAGAACATTAAGATCGATTAAAGATTAGTTAGAGTAATAAACCGTACGCCTTTCCATACAAAAAACCCATATTTACCTTTATTAACTTGTTACTCCTTGGCTTTAGTGGTGGAGATGTGTATCCTTGCCAAGATTATGATAGAATACTTGTCACGACCGAGCAA
>BQNB010067013.1:5982-34352 GCA_026074375.1 Tanacetum coccineum | reverse complement strand
ATCGGAAAACGCTAGACTTAAGGAAACTCAAGTTAAATTTGTAAAATTTGATAAAAACGTTAATTCACTAAGAGAAATGTTAGATAATCAAAAGTCATATAGCTGTAAAGTAGGTCTAGGATTTGATAGTAACAAAGCGTCAACTAGCGGAACCAAACCTATAACTTTTGTTGGATCGTCCGCTGAAAAAGGAACGAACGGATCCACCTTGCCTGGATCTGTGAGTCGCACCGATGGTGAAATATCGACATAACACGTTTTTAGTCCACCCATGTCTTCTAGATCGGATTTTGTTATTACTAGGAAGATACTAATACATAATAGAATTGATGAGTCAAAGAAACCATCTTTAAAACCATCACTCAAAAGCGGTATATGTTATATCAAAACCGAGTCTAGATCGAAAACACCTCCGCCTAGGAGAAATATCCCTTTTCAACCAAGACACAACACACCTTAACCTAGAAGAAACTCTAGAGAATCAATTCATCAAAACTTCTATCCTATGAATTGGAACAACCATCAAAGTCAAGGCTTTGTACATATGGGAAATTATATCCCATTTCAATATCCTAATCAATTGCAACAAATGCAAGGAATGTACAACACTAACATATTTGGACCCATGAGATATTGGGGACCAAACGCTTGAATTTGTTTTTGTTGAAATAGGTATGCTTGAGAACATGCTTGGAACCGGATGAATGGATCAAAGATAGTGGTTGCTCCAAACATATGACCGGTAACAAGAGTTTATTCTCTACCTACAAATCATACGACGGAGGTAATGTTATTTTTGGAAGTAATCTAAAAGGAAAGATCATAGGCAAAGGTACAATCTCTAATGACTCTCTTACTATATCTAATGTAGAACACGTAGATAACTTAGCTTTTAACTTACTTAGTGTCAAGTATTATTCACGAAAAAAGATAGTAAAATAATTAAAGATGGTAAAATCATAGGAAATGGGATTAGGAAAAATGATTTATACGTAATGAAATTAGAAAATAAGTCTCAAGAAAAATTATGTCTCGCCACGGTAGTGGATAACTCTATCTTATAGCATAGAAGACTTGGTCACGTAAATATGCGTTTAATTCAATCGTTTTCATCTAAAGAATTAGTTAGAAACTTACATAAGCTAAAATATGATAAACATTTTTGTGATGCTTGTAAAATTAGAAAGCAAGCTCATGCAAGTCATAAAGCTAAAAATATGGTTTCCACTAAAAGATGTTTAGAATTATTACATATGGACTTATTTGGTCTATCGGCAATTAAAAGCTATAGAGATAATATATACACATTAGTTGTAGTAGATGATTATTCTAGGTATACATGGACTAGATTTCTAAAGACTAAAAATGAAGCTTATGAGAAATTTGAAATATTAAGTAGGAAAATTCAAAACCAACTAGGTAGTTCTATAATAGCTATTGGAACGGATCATGGTCGAGAATTTGATAATGAAATACCATTCGGAGCTTATTGTGATGCACAAGGCATTACTCATAACTTCTCGGCTCCACGTACTCCACAATCAAATGGGGTAGTAGAAAGAAAGAATAGGACCTTACAAGAGATGTCTAGGACATGCTTAATGAAACAATACCATTCCACAAAAAGTTTTGGTTGTTATGACGTTGATACCGACAACTTATATAATAAATAGAATTTTTTAATTCGACAAATACTAGGAAAACCCCCTTATAAAATATTTAGAGGTAGGAAACCCTCTTTAGAATATTTTAAAGTATTTGGAAGCAAATGCTTCGTTTTGAATACTAAATACTATCTAACCAAGTTTGACCCAAAGTCATACGAAGGTGTTTTTCTAGGATATTCTCAAAATAGTAAAGCTTATGTAGTGTTAAATAAACATACAATGAAAGTCGAAGAATCACTCAACGTGACATTCGATGCAAAGGTCATTCCTCCTACCAAATTATCACATTGAGTGGAGGATGGTGTGCGAAAAGGAAGTACGCTATTTAAATTATTCCAAAGTTATTAAATAATTAATAATGAAGAAGATGAGTGTTAGAAGTTGACAAAGTCGTTAATAATAAGGAGTCTAAGAATAATCCACTAGATCAAGTCATAGGAAATATTAATCAAAGAACCTTAAGATCTCAAGCCCAAAATCATAATTTCTTTTATTTTATATCTACCATAGAACCTAAATATGTCAAATGCGGCATTAAAAGATGAATGTCTTGGGTCGTAGCTATGTAAGAAGTAGACTAATTAATTTTATAGACTAATGATGTTTGGGATTGGTCGCTACACCTGAGTCAATCCGTCATAGGAACAAAATGGGTCTTTAGAAATAAATTAGATGAAAATTGTATATTGTCTAGAAATAAGGCTAGGTTAGTGGCACAAGGATACAATCAACAAGAAGGTATAGATTATGATGAAACATATGCTCCGGTAGCTAGGTTAGAGTCAATTAGAATACTTTTTGCTATTGCTTGTGCAAATGATTTTAAATTATACCTATGGATGTAAAAAGTTTCTTTTCTAAACGGTTTTATACAACGACGAGGTTCTACGGTGCTCACCTAGGGGTTCATTGATTTTTAAAAACCAAATTATGTTTATAAACTTAAAAAGGCTTTGTATGGTCTTAAGCAAGCTCCTAAGGCTTGGTATGATAGACTAAAAGCATTTTTGATAAAAACACGAGTATTAAATGGGAATGGTCGATAACATACTTTTTACTAAGATTGTGTCTCTCTTTTTTTATACTTTTTTTTTTTATTTTTTTTATTTTTATAAAAACCCAACAATAATAAAGTCACATTTATCATTGTTAAGCATATATGGTCAATGATATTTTATTTTGGTTCCACAAGTCAAAAACTTGTGTGATGATTTTGCAAAAATCATGCACGACGAGTTTGAAATGAGTATGATGGGGGAGTTGAACTTCTTCTTGGGTCTTCAAATAAAACAAATGGAAGACGAAATATTTTTCAATCAATCCAAGTACATCAAGGAGATGTTAAAGAAGTTCAGATTGGAAGATTCCAAACCAACCAAGACGTTGATGTTAACGGAGATCAAGCTCACTAAGGACGATGAAGCCGACTCCGTGGATAGCACTAAATATCGAGGTATGATTGGTAGTTTACTTTATTTAACCGTAAGTAGGCCCAATATTATGTTTAGTGTTTGGTTATGTGCTTGTTTCCAAGAAAATCCTAAGACTACCCACTTAGAAGCCGTTAAGCGTATATTTAGGTATACTAGAGGAACTATACATTTAGGTTTATGGTATCCGAAAGGAACCGGAGTAGAAACTATAGTTTATGCCGACCTGACCACGCAGGCGATTACGTTGGTGTTTGTACATTCATGGGATGTTGTTTGACATCTTGGTTCACTAAGAAACAAACAGCCCTATTACTATCTCCATGACCGTCCGAATATGTCTCCGCCAGGACACGGCAGTGTCTACAAGCACTATGGTTGTACAGCTCTCATCAACTACGACATATGCCTCGACGATCTTTCGATTATGTGCGATAATAAAGGCGCTATTGACTTAAGTAAAAACCCGATACAACACTCTATAACTAAACATATAGAAATCTATTACCACTTTCTTCACGATAAACGTACTAAAGGGCTACTTTTTCTATCGAGAAAGTTGCATCCGAAGTATAATATAGCCGGATATATTAACTAAGACTTTAAAACGTGAAGTATTAATTATTTAAGATTAGGATTTGGAATGATGAATCATAATGCGATAGCGGATCCTTCATATCTTGAAGAATAATCGTAAACTGAAATCTAATGAAGTATTTAAATCATTATTCAAAGGATGTTAATTTCCAATTACAAGTTCAATTACTTAACCTTTCTGATATGACATAATCTAGATTAGAATTTTACAAGATAAAGAAAATATCAATAAAATAACCATAGATATTTTCAAAGTCTACATGTATGGTCAATACATGAAATTACAAAATCGATTGAAAAAGACGAAAAGAAGAATCATCGAATTGCAATTCATACTTGCGTTGACGATGCTTTGTTGAGTCTTAATGTTCATAAATGCTTGTGTTATTAGCAATGGTCAAATTTATGCTAAAAGTTAACACACTCCTAGTAGGATCGACTACGTTGAAATTCCATTAGGAAATTCACGACAAGTTGCACGGTTCGCTCAAAACTTGAACGTCGACTCTAAAAAATTAAAATTACATACTCCTAATAGTATATATAACACACTTCAATTGCCAAAAACACAACACCTTGTCTCAATTTGCTTAAAAATCAACTTGCCCAAATTTTTAGGACACTTGCGAGCTACGACATTGTAGGGAGTTCCTTAATAAACATCAAAAATTTCAATCAACCTATTTTACTAAGATTACAATTGTTAGGAGGAATTCTTTCGCTTTATTAATTACTTGCATCTCATTATATAATAGTAAATTTGCATAACTAAAGTAGCGAGCTCACGCAAGCTATCTATGGCAATCATGTCTTCATATATGTCAAGCAAACATCATAACATGTCAAGTCAATATCTTCATATCCTTATTACAAAGTACATTATTCCTATAATGTACCATTCGCGACGTTATATCAAAACGGGCTTTAAACGTTATCGTATACTCTACACCCTAATTCCATAAGATTTAATATCTAAAGTGAACTATTACTAGATACTAAGCATATATACAATTTAATATAATATTTAAATTTGAAATATAAAACTCCTCCAGTCAAAAGTACAAGTCTTAAAGCTAAATATAACAAGTCATTAGCATGACATCTAAAATAGCCGTTTTAACTCCATTTTCATTCTAATTTCTTCACCATCACTTGTGTACAAGCTACTACACTCAATATACAATGTGTAAACCCTAATTATTCTATTCATAAACTTTTCATACATCTTTTTACACTCAAAACCCTATCAAAAAGCAAGAACCCTAAACACCGAGCAAAATACTAAACATGACGTTTCTTCATTTTTTATCCATGTAAACTCAAACCAACACTCCAAATAAGTTGTAATTACTTAAATTACAACATTATCAATCATATTCCATCGTCATTTCATCAATTTACTTCAGCTAGATGCAAATCGAATCCAAGAGACCCTAATTGTGCACTAATTGTAACTTTTGACCTGTTTACTCATTTTCTACCCATTTTAACCCAAACTACCTATCAACTTTGATTATAATCTTATATTAAGTCTTAGGATCAGTAACCTATCATTCTTAATCAAATGCATACCAAAATCCAAGCATAGAAACACAATTCGTGCCCTACTTGAACCCGTATACACCTTTCTTGCAATTTGACCATTTAGAACTTTTTTCAACAATGCACCTTATGACTAAGCAACTTTACATCCTATAGCTTTCACACCTTATACAAACAAATATCTTCTATATTTTCTTTTAAGAAAACACTCCACATTTGCTCATGTTCTTTCATTTCAAGCCGTGGCATCAAAAGGGTGTTCCAACACCTTCTAGTTGATTTCTATCTTACATGACTCATTATGTAGACTTCCCACATCACCCTCTAGCTGTTCCACATGTCCTAAATCAGAATCATAAGGAAACCTTGGCCTTTAAGGGTTGAAACACTATAAATAGGTGTGTTATGCTTCCATTTATACTCATCCCCCACTTCCTCCTCTATAACCCATCATAAGAAGCAAGCTTTGCTCAAATATTCTACGAGATCCTGAGAAGTCCAAGAACAGAAGTGAAGCAAAGAAACCACAGAAAAGAAGCCGAGCTCGTATTCAGCGTACAAAGCTAAAAGTCCCGATTTCAACCCGTTTCATAGCTTTAAGCTCAAACTAGGTTTAGATGTTCTCTTTTGCTCCTTACTCTTATTAATGTTCATATGATTCCTAAATTAAATCTTCCTTAAACTTTCATAACTTTATTCATGCTCATTTTCCATTTTGATTCCAAACGTACACCCGTAACACTAATTTTCGCGTTTTTCTTAAAACTAAATGTTATAATAGTTAAATGTTGTTATAATCTATCTTAGCATGCTTAACTAATTTAAAATAACCACTTTATTGATTATTGAAGGAATTTGAAACTTAAAACTCGCGCGTTTACGTTTTGAAACCCTAATTCGACCCGTTTTGCTTCCTAGGCTAAACGAATCATTTTTTAAACTTGCGTTACGTTAAAAACTTCATATTTTAGTTTATTATAAACGTATAAATATATTTTGAAATGCTAAAATAAGCTTGCATGGCATTTGGAATGCTTTGTAATTATAATCCAGGCAAGGGGTATACTATCGTTAACTTTCTGAAACTTATACTAAAGGGATGAATATGTCATTTTATCAAAGTTATAACTATAGGGGTCTATTATGTCACTTTCCAAGTACAAGTTACTTGGTATATCTTTTATACTGAAGACCTACTAGTAAAAGTGCAAACTCGAGGGTATTTTGGCCGGGCACTTTTCAAACTCAAGGGTCTAAAATGTAACATTTTGAAAAAGTATAAAATCATGTTTAAAACCTTACAAGACATAACTTTAATTAACGCTTCTCGTGCTTAACATTTCCAGTATTATCAAAACCACTTAACACCGATTATATGGATCTTATATTAGGGAGCCTTTCATATTAAGAGTTTCATCTTGGTATTACGTTATGACTGAGTTGTGGGGTTTCGATTTAAAGTTCCCTTAGATCTCAAATGTTTACGAGATGACTTTGAATTTTGATGGCCCAAAACGGTGATACAATAATTCTAAACTTTCCAATCAAACTCATAACTCTCTGAACCAAAGTTCTAGAGTACAATTTCCTAAGGACTCCAACATATTTACTCAGGTTGCGTTACGTGCTGTTTACTATCATTTGACTATATCAACATTCCCTGTTAGCATTGTGATAAGGTCGTGAGCTTTCATTATCAGATTATTTAATAATCTACCTATCAGGTGAGTTCATAGCCTCGCTTTCAATCTTTTGAATGTTTTATAAACCCGCGAGGGGGATACATGCTTGTTAAAAACTCTTTTATATACTCGTTTATCTTATAACAATGTGATTACTTTTCAAGGACTTAGTCGAGTTAATTAGCTGCTTTTCAATCTATTTTGAATGTTTAATAAACCCGCGAGGGGATACATGCTTGTAACAAACTCTTTTACATACTTCTTTATCTTATAACATGTGATTACTTTCAAAAGCATAATGAATTTTAAACCCATATTTCAATCTTTGAATACTTTATAATACTGTGATAACTGCTTACTAAACATGAATGCAATGTTTTCTAAATGTATGCTACCCAGATTATATTATGCACTAAGTAGCTTCCAGTGCCATTATTTTACATATAATGAATTATTAATTACTGCATTGCGAGTGTGGAACGTGAATATTTGAATATATACTATTGGGGGTGACGGCTCCCGTTGTAGACCCATTGCTTAGGGTAGCCAAAGCATATATTTGTCCATAATAGTGTAAACCTTGGCAAGATACCTTTTCCACGGGGTCACTCTGTACCTCTAACCATTAGCACTACGTGTTTTCCATGTTAATGATTGATGTCATGAGCTTAGATGCATTAAATAATGTTCCCATGATGATTGTCCCTTGCAATACCAGTATTTCCACTATAACTGTTTCAACTATTAATTTTAAACCTAGAATTTCATCAACTTTGTGTTGACCTTTTTATGCTTGTTTATCTCACTGTTATTGAGTAACTTATAGCATGGAGTGGCCATGGACATGAAGATGGCTAAAAATTGTTTATTATTCTCATTTTATGTTTCTAGATTTTGGGGACCTGCTTTGTTAAAATCTATGATTTGAAAATGAATGAATAACTTTATCTTTTGAATAAACGTCTTTTTTAGGGTCGTTTCTTATGTTTATGATTGTTGGTGATCATGAAGTATTACCCCAGTTTAGTCGCTGCTATTTTGTAAAAAATGGGGGTGTTACAGATTCGGTATCATAACGCCATGGTTATAGAGAACAAGGTCAAAACCTTAAATATAACACATTTCTTTTCTAGCATCAAAGTCCTCTGTGCACCTACCATTCCGGAACAAGTATGTAAATAAAAATATCTATTATACTACTTACATAATTATAACTTATGTTATTTACCAATAAGGCCGTTATCAGAACGATGTCTTCTCCCAATCGCTCTACTTCCGATATTGAGGATGCTTTTTCCTCTATGAATATTCTTAACTATACTTCGGTCTCATCAGATTATTTCCCAGTTTCATTGGGAAGCAATTTCTTTTAACTCTTCGGATACTCTAACGATAATATGATTCCACGGTATTCTCATCTTTTCTACAAATAATACTTATTTGAAGAACATACAAACATTTTATGCTAAAGAATCCCCTACTTCATCACCAGATCCTATTACTTCACCAGCTATTTTGACTCCATCTCCGTATTACCACCATCACTACTATTTGATCCTCGATATTTCTTTGTTCCTGAAGAACTATTACCACCTAAGAAGCGAATATGTTCCTCATCTTCTTCCTCAACTACGTTATCTAATTCATCTCGGAATCAAACTTGTAATTTGGTATCACCATCTTTCTTAGTTTAATACTTTCTACCCCAATCAGTATTTGTATAGGAAAATGTTCAGATAAGATGTATCTGAAACATCATGAGAAACAAGTTGAAGATATCTTGAATTATTTAGATGAACTCCATCTTCACCGCATTGAGAGAATAACGTACTAATGGTAACGAACTAAAGACCGAACTTAAGAGAATCCGTACTCAGATTATCAAACTTCAAAAGAAGAAATTAGGGCAAAAGGACAAGATTGCCTTTGCTCACTACAGAATTTCCAATCTTGAACAAATCATTAAGGAAATCCAAGCTCGTCACCAAACGGATCAGGAGGATCTTTAGGATGTTATCTACCGGCTCAAAATCAACAAACTCTTAAACTAGTTTCAGCTTTATCCTAGCCATGGGATGTGTGGTATAAATAAAAATGCTTGTCAAATCTTGACTATGTACAGTAAGAAGGCAAGTTATTTATAAAGGCAATCCCGTTTTGTACCTTATTGTTTCCAACTTATCTATCTTTCATCATCATTTCCACCTAATTGCATCATTATCTCCGTTCTTCATGGAATCCTACCAAACCCCTAAGTGCTTAAAATTTTCAAAATAAGCTTTCTCTTTAAGCATTTTAAGCATCTCAATTTATTTTTAAACATTACTTAATGTTTAAATTAAAATGTGGATGCATAATATGCTAAAGAGAAATGCTTATTTTTGAATTTTAAGCACTTAGGGGTTATGGTATGATTCAATGAAGACGGAGATAATGATGCATTTAGTGGAAATGTTGACTGAAAAGAGCGAATAAGTTCGGAAACAATAAGATACAAATACGGGGATTGCTTTATAAATAACTTGCCTTTTACTGTACTGTACATAGTCAGATTTTGACAAGCATTTTTATTTTTACCTACATCCCTATGGCTAGGATAATGCTGAAACTAGTTTAAGAGTTTGTTGATTTTGATGCCGGTAAATAACTCCTATAGGATCCTACTGATCACGTTTGGTGACGAGCTTGGATTTCCTTAATGATTTGTTCTAAGATTGGAAATTCGGGTATGTGGAGCAAAGGAAAATATTGTCCTTTTGCCTAATTTTCTTCTTTTGAAGTTTGATAATCTGAGTACGGATTTTCTTAAGGTTTGGTCTTTAGTTCGTTACCATTAGTACGTTCTTCTTCCATTCTCTCAATGCGGTGAAGATGGAGTTCATCTAAATAATTCAAGATATCTTCGACTTGTTTCTCATGATGTTTCAGATACATCTTATCTGAACATTTTCCTATTTCAAATACTTGAGGTGGGGTAGGAGTATAAACTGAGAAAGATGGTGATACCAAATTAAAGGTTTGATTCCGAGATGAATTAGATAACGTAGTTGAGGAAGAAGATGAGGAACATATTTGCTTCTTAGGTGGTAATAGTTCTTCAGGAACAAAGAAATATCAAGGATCAAATAGTAGTGATGGTGGTAATATCAGAGATAGAGTCAAAATAGCTGGTGAAGTAATAGGATCTGGTGATGAAGTAGGGGATTCTTTAGCATAAAATGTTTGTATGTTCTTCAAATAAGTATTATTGTAGAAAGATGAGAATACCGGTGGAATCATATTATCGTTAGAGTTTTCCGAAGAGTTAAAAGAATTGCTTCCTAATGAAGCTGGGAAATAATCTGATGAGACCGAAGTATAGTTAAGAATATTCATAGAGGAAAAAGCATCCTCAATATCGGAAGTAGAGCGGTTGGGAGAAGACATCGTTCTGATAACAACCAGTTTGTAAATAACATAAGTTATTTATGTAATAGTATAATAGATATGTATATTTACATACTTGTTCCGGAATGTAGTGGCACGGAGGACTTTGATGGCTAGAAAAGAAATGTGGTTATAGTTAAGGTTTTGACCTTGTTCTCTATAACCATGGCGTTGTACCATCGTAAACACCCCCATTTTTACAAAATAGCAGCGGAAGCTAATCTGGGGTATTACTTCATGGATACAACAAATCTTAATCATTAGGAAAAGACCCAAGAAAAGACGTTTATTCAAAAGATATGTTTATCATTCATTTCAAATCAGAGTTTTACAAAGGCAGGTCCCAAAATCTAGAAACATAAAATGTGAATGATAACAAGTTTTAGCCATCTTCATGTCCATGCCACTCCATGCTATAAGTTGCTCAATTACCTGAGATAAACATGCATAAAAAGGGTCAACACAAAGGTTGAGTGAAATTCATAGGTTTGAAATGTAATAGTTGAATACAGTCATAGTGGATAATACTGGGTATTGCCAGGGGACATCATCATGGGGAACATTATTTATTGCATCTAAGCTCCATGGACAATCAATACAATTAACATGGAAATCACGTAGTGATATGGGTTAGGGACATGATGTCCCCGTGGAAAGGTAAACTTGCCAGGTTCCTATTAGGGACAAATATAGTGCGTTTGGCTACCCTAAGCAAGGGCTATACCAACGGGAGCCTGTTCACCCCCAATGCATATATTCACAATATTCACGTACACTCGCGAGCAAGTAATCTAATTATTTCATGATATGTAAATAATGGCAATGGGAGCTACTTAGGGCAATAATATATTGGGTAGCACTACATTTAGAAAACACTTGCAATTCATGGTTTTTATCAGGTTATCAAAGGTTTATAATGTATTCACAAGATTGAAATATGGGGTTTTGGAATTCTTAAGCCTTTGAAAAAGAAATCACATTGGTATAAGATAAACGAGTATGTAAAAAGAGTAGTAAAAAGCATTCGTATCCCCCTCGGGGTTTTATAAACATTTCATAATAGATTGGAAACGCGTGGCTATGAAACTCCTAAGTCCTTGAACGTAATCACATTGTTATAAGATAAACGAGTATATAAAAGAGTTTGTAAAAAGCATGTATCCCCCTCGCGGGTTTATAAAACATTCAAAAGATTGAAAAGCGAGGCTATGAACTCACCTGATAGGTAGATGTAATAAATATTCTGAAATGAAAGCTCACGACCTTATCACAATTCTTAACAGGAAGTTGAGATAGCACAAAATGATAGTAAACAGCCACGTCACGCAATGAGTTGTTAATTTGTTAAGTCTTAGGAGATTGTTCTCTAGAAACTTTGGTTAAGAGAGTCTAAATGTTGTTATTGAGTTTGATTGGAAAGTTTGGAATTATTGTATCACCGTTTGGGCCATCATAATTCAGAAGTCATTCAGTAAACGTTTGAGGAGCTAGGGCACTTTAAATCGTAAACCCAACAACTCAGTCAGAACGTAATACCAAGATTGAAACCTGCTTAATTGAAGAATCCCTAGTATTAAGGATCGATATATTCGGTTTTACGTGTTTTGATTAATATCTGGAAATGTTATAGCAACGAGAGCGTAATTAATAGTTATGACTTGTAGGTTTTAAACATGATTTTATTCTTTTTCAAAATGTTACATTTTAGACCCTTGAGTTTGAAAAGTGGCAAAATATACCCTCGGAGTTTGCACTTTTACTTAGTTTGGTCCTTCAAGTTTAAAAGATATACCAAGTAAACCTTGTTCTTTGGAAATGTGACATATAGGAACCTATAGTTAGAACTTGATAGAAAATGACATATTCCAGCCCTTTAGTTATAAGATAGTCAGGAAATGTTACGGATTATACCCCTTGCATGGATTATAATTACAAAACATGTCCAAATTGCCATGCAAGTTATTTAGCATTTCAAAAGATATTTATAAGTTATAATAAACTAAAATATGAAGTTTTAACGTAACGCAAGTTTAAAATAATGATTCGTTAAGCTAGAAAGCAAAACGGGTCGAATTAGGGTTTCAAAACGTAAACGCGCGGGTTTTAAGTTCAAATTCCTTCAATAATCAATAAAGTTGTTGTTGTTAAAATTAGGTTAAGCATGCTAGAAGATAGATATATAACAACATTTAAACTATTATAACATTTAGTTTTAAGAAAACGCGAAATTGGGTTATAGGGTGTACGGGTTTTGGATCAATATGGAAATTGAGCATGAATTAAGTTATGAAAGTTTAACAAGAGTTTATTTTGGATCATATGAACATTATAAGAGTATAGGAGCATAAGTAGAACATCTAGAACCTAGGTTTGAGCTTAAAGCTTGAAAACGGGTTGAAATCGGGACTTTTAGCTTTGTACGCCTAGAATAACGACTCTCGGGCTTCTTTTACTTTGGTTTCTTTTTGCGTTACTCTGTTCTTGGGACTCTCTTAGGATCTATTAGAATAATATTGAGCAAAAGGATTGCTTCTATTGAATGGGTTATAGAGGAGGAAGTGGGGATGGAGTATAATGGAAGCTAACACTCTATTTATAGTGTTTCAACCCTTAAAGGCCAAGGTTTCCTTATGATTTGATTTAGGTCTAGTTGGAACAGCTAGTAGGGTTGATGTGGGAATGATTACATAATGAGTCATGTAAGGATAGAAATCCCCCCCAAAACAAAAAAAAAAATAAACCTTTTAGAAGGTGTTGAACACCCTTTTGATGCCACGGCTGTAATGAAAGAAATGAGCATTTGTGGAGTTTTTTCTATAAAAATATAGAAAGATATTGTTGTAGAGGTGTGTAACTGATTAGGAATGTAAGTTGCTTAGTCATAAGGGGCTTGTTTGCGAAAAGTTCTAAAATGGTCAAAATTGCTAGAAAGGTGTATACGGGTTATAGTAGGGCACTGACGAATTGTGTTTCTATGTTGGATTTTGTTATGATTTGAGTAAGAATGATAGTTATGATTTCCTTAAGACTTATATTATGATTTAATCAAAAGTTGATAGGTAGTTTGGGTTAAAATGGGTAGAAAATGAGTAAACGGGTCAAAAGTTACAATTAGTGCACAATTAGGGTTTCTTGGATTCGATTTGCATCTAGCTGAAGTAAATTGATGAAATGACGATGGAATATGATGATAATGTTTGTAACTTTATGTTTATTACAAACTTATTTTGAGTGTTGGTTTGGGTTTACAATGGATAAAAATGAAGAAACGGGTCATGGTTTAGTATTTTGCTCGGGTTAGGGTTTCTGACTTTTGAATTAGGGTTTTGAGTGTAAAAATGTGTATGAAAGTTTATGAATAGAATAATTAGGGTTTACACATTGTATATTGAGTGTAGTAGCTTGTACACAAGTGATGGTGAAGAAATTAGAATGAAAATGGAGGTAAAACGGCTATTTTAGATGTCATGCTTAATGACTTGTATATTGAGCTTTTAAGGACTTGTACTTTGACTTGGAGGGAGTTTATATTTCAAATGAAATGTTATATTACTTGTACATATGCTTTAGTAGCTTGTACATTCACTTTAGATATTAAATCTTCATGGAATTAGGGTTTAGAGGTATACGATAACGGTTTAAAGCCCGTTTTGATATAACGTTACGAATGGTACATTATAGGAATAATGTACTTTGTAATAAGGATATGATGATATTGACTTGACATGTTATGATGTTTGCTTGACATATATGAAGACATGATTGCCATAGATAGGTTGCGTGAGCTCGTCTACTTTAGTTATGCAAATTACATTATATATTGAGATGCAAGTAATGTAATAAAGCGAAAAATTTCCCCGTACAATTGTGATCATAGTAAAATAGGTTGATGAAAATTATGAGTTGTTATACGTATCTCCCTACTGTGGATCCGTAGATCGCAGGTGTCTAAAAATTTGGGCAGAGTTGATTTTTAAGCAAATTGAGACAAGGTGTTGTGTTTTGGCAATTTAGAGTGTCGTTATTTTATTACTTTTAGGAGTAGTTTGTTTTATTTTTTAGAGTCGGACGTTCAAGTTTTGAGCGGAACCGTTGCAACTTGTCGTGAATTTCCTAATGGAATTTCAACGTAGTCGATCCTACTAGGAGAGTGTTAACATTTAGCATAAATTTGACCATTGCTAATAACACAAACATTTATGAACATTAAGACTCAACAAAGCATCGTCAACGCAAGTATGAATTGCAATTCGATGATTCTTCTTTTCGTCTTTTTCAATCGATTTCGTAATTTCATGTATTGACCATACATGTAGACTTTGAAAATATCTATGGTTATTTTATTGATATTTTCTTTATCTTGTAAAATTCTAATCTTGATTATGTTCATAATCAGAGGTTTTGTAATTGGAACTTGTAATGAGAATTAACATCCTTTGAATAATGATTAATTACTTCATTAGATTTCAGTTTACGATTATTTTTCAGATGATGAAGGATCGCTATCCATGATGAGTTCCATCATTCCTAATCCTAATCTTAAATAATTAAATACTTCACGTTTTAATGGCTTAGTTAAAATATCGGCTATATTATCTTTGGATGCAACTTTCTCGATTAGAATGTTGCCCTTTTAGACGTTATCGTGAAGAAAGTGGTAATAGATTTCTATATGTTTAGTTATAGAGTGTTGTATCGGGTTTTTACTTAAGTCAATAGCGCCTTTATTATCGCACATAATCGACAAAGGATCGTCGATGGCTTATGTGTAGTGATGAGAAGCTTGTTTCTTCCATAGTGCTTGTTGACATCCTTCTTGGCGCGAGACATATTCGGATCGATCATGGATGCATAGTTAAGAGGATTGTTTGTTTCTTAGTGAAACAGATGTCAAACAATCATTCCCATGAACGTACAAAACTCCACTAATGCTTTTACGATCAACGGTAACGCACGGTGGTTGGAGTCGGCATAAACTATAGTTTCTACTCTGGTTCCTTTCGGATACCATAAACCTAAATGTATAGTTCCTCTAACATACCTAAATATACGCTTAACGGCTTCTAAGTGGGTAGTCTTAGGATTTTCTTGGAAACAAGCACATAACCAAACACTAAACATAATATTGGGCCTACTTACGGTTAAATAAAGTAAACTACCAATCATACCTCGATATTTAGTGCTATCCACGGAGTTGGCTTCATCGTCCTTAGTGAGCTTGATCTCCGTTAATCATCAAAGTCCTGTTTTGTTTGTTGGGTTTGGAATCTTCAATCCGAACTTCTTTAACATCTCCTTGATGTACTTGGATTGATTGAAAAATATTCCGTCTTCCATTTGTTTTATTTGAAGACCCAAGAAGAAGTTCAACTCCCCCATCATACTCATTTCAAACTCGTCGTGCATGATTTTTGCAAAATCATCACACAAGTTTTGACTTGTGGAACCAAATATAATATCATTGACATATATCTTAACAATGATAAGATGTGACTTTGATTTCTTAGTAAAAAGTGTGTTATCGACCATTCCCATTTAATACTCGTGTTTTTATCAATAAAGCTTTAGTCTATATACCAAGCCTTAGGAGCTTGTTAAGACCATACAAAGTCCTTTTTAAGTTTATAAACATAATTTGGTCTTTCAAAATCAATAAAACACGGAGGTTGAGCAACGTAAACCTCTTCGTTTATAAAACCGTGTTAGATTCTTAGAAAGCAATTTTTACATCCATTTGGTATAATTTAAAATCATTTGCACAAGCAATAGCAAAAAGTATTCTAATTGACTCTAACCTAGCTACCAGAGCATATGTTTCATCATAATCTATACCTTCTTGTTGATTGTATCCTTGTGCCACTAACCTAGCCTTATTTCTAGACAATATACCATTTTCATCTAATTTATTTCTAAAGACTCATTTTGTTCCTATGACGGACTGCGACTCTAGGGTGGAGGATCCACAATCCAAACTTCATTAGCTATAAATTATGTAGGTCTTCTTACCTAGTTCCGCCAACTTTATCTTTTAATGCCGATTGAATATTTTAGGTTCTATGGTAGATATAAATAAAAGAAATTAATTATTTTGGGCTTGGAGATTTAAGGTTATTTGATTAATATTTCTATGACTTGATCTAGTGGTTTTATTCCTTAAGGACTCTTATTATTTAACGACTTTGTCAACTCTAATCGACTATTCTTCTATTTATTATTATTTACTACTTTGGTATAATTTTTAATAGCTTCTTCTTCACCAACCCATATCAAACCTTTGGTGAATAATTTGGTAGGAGGAGGACTTTCATCGAATGTCACGTTGAGTGATTCTTCGATTTCATTGGTATGTTTTATTTAACAACTACTTAAGCTTTATATTTTGAGAATTATCCTAGAAGAAAAAACACCTTTCGTATGACTTTGGGTCAAAATTGGTTAGGATGTATTTAGTTATTCAAAACGATAGCCATTTGCTTCCAAATACTTTAAAATATTCTAAAGAGGGTTTCCTACCTCTAAATATTTTATAAGGGGGTTTTCCTAGTATTTGTCGAATTAATATTCTATTTATTATATAAGTTGACGTATCAACGTCATTACACCAAAACTTTTGTGGAATGGATTGTTCATTAAGCATAGTCCTAGGACGTTCTTGTAAGGTTATATTCTTTCTTGTTTACTACCCTTTTGATTGCGGGGTTACGTGGAGCCGAGAAATTAGAGTAATGCCTTGTGCATCTCAATAAAACTCCGAATTGTTCTTCATTATCAAATTCCGACGATGATCTGTTCTAATAGCGACCTACAGAACTACCAAGTTGGTTTTGAATTTTCTACTTATTATTCAAATTTTTTTTTTTTAAAAGCTTTTTTTTAGTTTTAGAAATCTTGTCCATGTATACCTAAGAATATATCTACTACTCTCCTAGAGGTGTATAAATTACCTCCATAGCTTTTAATTGCCGGAACGGACCAAATAAGGTCCCTATGTATTAATTCTAACATATTTATGGAATACATATTTTATAGATTTATGATTTGAATGAGCTTGCTTCCTAATTTTGCATGAGCTCAAAAAATGTTTATCAAGTTTTAGCTTAGGTTAAGTTTCTAATGATTCTTTAGATGCAAAGATTGAATAAACACATATTTACGTATGGACCAATGCTTTTATGCACTAAGGTAGAGTTATCAACTACCGTGGCGAGACATGGTTTGTCCTAGACTTATTTCTTACATTTTTATTACGTATAACCATTTTTCATAATTCGTTTCCTATGATTTTTTACCATCTTTTTTTTATAGTCACTTTCTTCTTCTGTTGAATAAGATCTTTAACTTATTGTTACAAATTTAACCGATACTAAGTAAGTTAAACGCTAAGTTGTCTACGCGTTCTACATTAGATATAGTAAGAGAGTTATTTGAGATCGTACCTTTGCCTGTGATCTTTCCTTTTAAGTTACTTCCAAAGATAACATTACCTCCGTCGTATGCTTTGTAGGTAGAGAATAGACTTTTGTTTATCAGCATATGTTGGTAGCAAACTACTATCTTTTGAATCCATTCATCTGGTTCTAAGTATGTTCTCAAGCATACCTATTGTCTACATAAATTAAATTCAAGCGTCTTGGTCCCAATATCTCATGGGTCCAAAGATGTTAGTGTTGTACATCCCTTGCATTTGTTGCAATTGATTGGGATATTGAAATGGGATACAATTTCCCATATGTATAAAGGCTTGACTTTGATGGTTGTTCCAATTCATAGGATAGAGGTTTTGGTGAATTGGTTCTTCTAGGAGTTTATTCTAGAGTTGAAGGTGGTGTTGTATCTTAGTTGAGAAGAGATCTTTCTTCTAGGTGAATGTGTTTTCGACCTAGACAAGTGATGGTTTTAAAGACGGTTTCTTTGACTCTTCAATTCTATTATGTATTAGTTTCTTCCTAGTAATGACCAAAATCCGGATCTCGAAGACTTTTGGTGGACTAAAAATGGGTTTTCTGCCACTTTTTTAGCAATACTATGTGATTCAAGGTTCCAGGTATGGTGGGATCTGTTGCACTTTATAATGGATACATCTGTTGCATTATCAGCGGACGACCATAACAAACTCATGGGTTTGGTTTCCGCTTGTTGAAGCTTTTACTTCTATCAAATCCTACGACCTATTTTTTTAACAATAAAAAAATCTAGATGCTTTGATTATTTAACATTTCTCTTAGTGAATTAGCGCTTTTATCAAATTTTACAAACTTAACTTGAGTTTCCTTAAGTATGGCGTTTTCTAGCTTAAGTTCTTGACATAACTTACACGTAATATCAATTTCTTTACTTCTCTCAAGTTTCTTAATTTTATCGTTCAATTCTAAAATTTCTTTTTCTAAAAGATCTTTTTGTTTTTATAATTTTATTCTAAGTTAATGATTTTTAAGCTAATTTACATAAGCTATACGTATTCTATTGAATAGTTCATTATCAAGAGAAGACGCCAGTTATCATATAATAGAAGAGTTAAGGGTAATTCATTTGCGATTGAGCCCATTGAGATCAAGTTTCATCGTTAGTTTTGTCTTTCGGCGTCATATTTCGCTATCGCTTCATGAAACCTCTAATAAAGGCCCTTTATTGATTCTTTGTTGCGAGGTGTTTTGGACAATCGACAATGAGATTGATTTGGATCTTCGCATCTAAAGTCATTTCTGGTCAATCTTTCCTTTCTTTTCATCCCTTTGTCGGAATGACTTCTTTTCTTCTCTTGGTTGCCTAACAAGTTTACCCTTTCTTCTAAAAGTTCCTTACGGCCATAGCATATTCTTCGTCATCACTTCCGGATGTCGAAGTTTCATCATCACTAGACTCTTTCTTAGCTTTCAAGGCAATGGACTTAACTCTTTCCTTTTTGCCTCTATAGATTTCAGAATCCTTTTCCATGACAACTTCATGTACATGTTTCTAGAGTGCCGATATGCTCGTATAGGGGGCTGTGATGACAAATCTTTTGATTCTTCAATCGCCGTGACCTTTGCTCTCCATTTAGGATGTAGAGCCCTAAGAAACTTCCTAACATAGTTCTTGCTAGAGAAACCTTCATCAAGAGCTTTAAGACCAGTAATAATAGTGTTAAATCTAGCAAAACCCGCTTATAATTAGATTCTTCTTCAAGGTTGTAAATTGTTTATATTGTTGAACCAAGAAGATCAATTTTATTATCCCCCATTACTTGGCTTTACCTTAATGTGTGATTAACAACGATTTCGCATATCTTTAGCCGTTTTACAATAAAAATTCTTTGTATTTCCTTTTTAGTAAAGAATTTATAAAGAACCATTTTAGCTTTTATTATTTCTTAGTAAGTTTCTTTTTTAGATATCGGCTTGTTCTTCATACAGGAACAACCTCTAAATTTAGGTACTTCTTTTTTGGCAATCAGGGGAAAATCACCATGCAAGTAATATGCCAAAGATCTAAATCTTTTCACAAGTTTCAAATCTATTTTTCCAATATATAAAATGATCACTTTCAAAAAGTTATGGTCTTTGCATAGATTGCCCTTCTAGATATTTATCCGAATCCATAGATCGATTCAAGCTTTAAATGTATTATTATACGTAAAGATCTGGGTGACTTTGTTCTGATTACCAATTGTGGAAACTAGAAGGGGGGTTGAATAGTTTTTTCCATTTTAAAAATAAAACTTAGATTGTCAAATTATGTGAACTCAGGAGATATACACAAGTGTATATGATAGCGATGTAATAAGTAAATAAGTAATCTATGAATTATGAACAAGTAACGAGATAGAAAGATCAAATACCGATGACACATGATTTATGGTGGTTTGGCTAACGAAGCTCCTCTCCTCGCCCTTACTCCACTCCCTAGTACCCAACTGAGAGTTTTCTTTAATATGTCAACAAGCTACTTTAGGCCGGAGAAAACGTCACGTCGCTTACACTTTTTTCGTTACTTAAGCTAAATACCGAGTTTTATTTGGATAGACACATCTAACACAACTTTGATTATGGCCTATAAATACTAACCTATCATACACATATGATATACACAACACACAACACAAGGTATACAAGATGAATGATTATCACAAACGTGATGACAAAACTAAGCTATTAACACTTAAAGCTTGACGTCTTTGTTAGTGTGTTCTTCACTAAAGAGTGGAATGAGCTGATCACTTGTAATGGATTATGTAACAAGTATAATGATCAAAGAATATAAAAGATAAAATATGTGTGTAAAATATTTGTCAAGAGTTGTCTAAAATGAAGACTTAAGGTTGTTATTTATAGGCAACAATTTGAAATTCAAATCTGTCCCAGACAGTTGGTCCGTGCGACTCACGGATCCACCATATGTTGGACGCGTTCATGTATTTGGTGGATCCGTTGGTGGAGCTGGGACAGCATTTGTCATTTTGTGATTAACCCAAAATCTATACAAAATATTATTTTGTACTTAATAAAACTTGTTTATTAGATTCTCCTAGAACAAAATATTTCTTATCACCAATAAAGATAGATTTTCTAGATTTGGGAAGATTTGAAAAGATTGTTTTCACTTATGATTAATCTTATTTTGTCTTACATGATTAATATAACTAGCTTATAATTAATCATGTGTTAACTTAAATCATTTGATTAGAAAAAGTTTATGCAAATGATAATATATTTCTTTGATCATTAACTATGTCTAATAATGCCATATTCATACCTTAAGTGATTTGTCGTCGTCAAGTAAACTTCCGACTAAATAACTTGTTTACGTAAACTTTTATGTGGTATGACATTATATTTGTTATTATCAAAACATGAAGATCATTAAATATGAATATCGTTTTTGTGCGAATATTTGTATTAACATAAACCACCATCATAGAATCTAGTGCCTATTTTAACACACACATTGCACATCATTGTTAGTGCAAACGAATTCCTTCAACACTAGCTCAACACATAGAATTATCCAAAAAAAATCAAGAATGTATTATGGCATTTTAAGCTAGTTGCGACATTTACCCTCCTTTACACTTAATATGTGAGTCCTATTTATGTGTCTATTTGTGAACATGTTTTGTTCATACATATGACTATTTATGTGTCTACTTGTTACTGTCATTCTCGTGATAATATGTGAACGAGTTTCATTCGTATTTTTTGGTATAAATGTTTGAACTATCATGTTGTAAAATGATATTCTTGCTTTTATCTTGTGTTAGACTTAAAACTAACTCGTTTGGATTTGTGTAGATCGATAAAGTTCGATTTCTTTATCAATTTAATTTGTGCTTATTCACACATTTATCATACATAGATCCATATCTTTCATTACATGTTCATACATGCATTAATAAGCATACATTGTTAGTTGTGATCATCATCTTCCGCCACCTATTTCACTACTCACAAAAGTTATCATGTCTAGCACCTCAAGTGCTTCATTAATAAACAAGGTAAGGTTTAGAGAAAAATCTTTTTACCTCTATCAAACTTGAGTCATTCACCAAGTCATCTTCACAAAAAGATTCACCATGAAACTTTCCACCATAACCACAACTCGACACTCATAAGCATCTTTGCCCACGTTGTCATAAGCCAAGTGAATTTCATAATAAAATGCGTCTTATTCTCAAACACATCCTTACAACCTTTAACAACCACACCACAAAGACCAATCACGATGATGCAAGCAGTAGGATTATACTTTTTGGCATTATCTTACTTCTAGTTTATTTTTCTAGGAGTTTATTTTAGAGAATCATTTTATATTCACATTATTTCTTTATGGTTGTATGTCCTTCTTAGTAGAAGACTACACCTCATAATATATTTTGTTATATGATCATGATTCTCTTGTGGTTATATCATTTATATATTGCATCATATATACATCTTATTGTATATGACTTCCTCGAAAGACAAAGTAAATATTGCACTAATCTTTTCTTTGTATGTTCATATTCATATATACACTTTGATGTGTATGGCACTCTTATCTATGGATAAAAACTTTGATGTCTATGCCACTCTTATCTATGGATAAAAGTGGCTTAGATTATTTTTCAACGGGATATACACATTGTTGTATATGTCATCCTCGCCTATAGATAAAATTTGCACTGATTATTTTATCTCTTTTTAGGATCACTCATATACACGATGTTGTACACGGCATACTTGTCTCTAGACGAAGTTTGAAATTATTAATTTTCTTTTGTAGGTTCAAGCATATACACTTCGTGGTATATGGCATACTCATCCAAGGATGAAGCTTGCAACGTTTATTTTTCTTTTTGTAGATTTATCTTGACGCCCTCAAACAAGGACAAAAGATATTATTGCACTAATTTTTATTTTGTAGGATCATACTTGACGCCATCGAGCAAGGGGGAGCTTCCGTCGAGCATTTACAGAGTGCATCTTATATACACTTTGTTGTATATATTTTACTCGTCTAAGGACGAATCTAGTTTTCCACTATTTTTTCATATCTTGACGCCTCGAACAAGGGGGATCATTCGTCAAGGGGGAGCATGCACGCATTCATCATCACTTTTACTCTTCGACAATCCTTTGCGTTTCGACCAAAAGGAAGATGTCATTTTTTTCATCATATAGTTCTCCTATTTTTTATATATATGTTGCACAAAACTAACCCTGATGTAGGTTAAGCCTCTATTTTTTATCCATGGATCCTCTATCAAACAATGGAAACAATCTAGAAGATGCAACAACCATAAGGGATTGAAGTAGACAATCTAACTTCACTAGGGATGATGCAAGCTCGCCTTTTCGGGGAGAAATGAAGTTCAAGTCCATGGACACACCCTTTTTGCTTCGATAAAAAGGGAAGAAGAGTGTAAATAGAGAAGGTAATGTAAAGGTATTACAAATACAAGTAACCTTTACACTTTACAATATATTACGTTTATGTTTATTTGTCATCATCAAAAAGAGGAAGATTGTTAATGCAAATATTATGATATTTAATCTACACAGTCTCGTTTGTTTTGTTGATGACAAACATGTAACTTATAATAAATAACGTAAAATGTACAAGTTACTCGTAATCTTATTTTGTCTCAACATACATCAACACCTCTCGACGTCTTGAGTTAACATATGCTACAACACAGGTTAGTAACAAACCATTAAAAATATTTAAAATACATTTTAGATGCAGTTTACATTAGTTTGTGTAAACTAGCTAATATTCTTTAGCTTTAAAGTATACTTACACATTTTTAAAAGTTTACCTACACATCTATTTTTAGAAATAACATAAACTAAAAATGGAATTTACATCATGCATGACATCATACATATAGTTGATTTTTATGTATTGTCACATCATAATATTTTCATATCTAGCTAAGATCTTGAAAGATCACACAAGATTTTTGGAGATTTGATATCCTAAAATCCGGATTTGCAAAATAGTAGGCCGGATCCACTGCCATACACTAGCCGGATCCCTTTTGGGAGGGATCCGTCGGATTCGTCGGGTCAGATAGGTTTTTATGCATAAATTCATAAAAATACATTTTACATTTTACTAAATATATTTGTAAATCAACTAACTAAATTCATTTTATCTCTTGCACATCAAATATTACATCATGCATGAGATCACATAATTTGGCATTTTGTAGAAGCTTTTGCCTATAAATAGAAGGCCAATTCTCACCATTTGATCATCCATTTTACACACACATTCTTTCTAGTTTTCATACTCATTTAGATCAGTAGGAACACACATATTAATCATTCTCATTTGCATATGATCATAATGCTCTAACATTCATTTTCTTGTAAGCATACTTCCAAGATGATCTACCAAAGCAAGCCTTAAAGATCTTGCCATTTCCATCCATCACAAAGCATATACACATGAAGATCTACAAGATTGGAGATCTCATCATCTTCATCTATTTGAAGGCTTCCTATCAATGGAAGATCATCCAAATTAGGCATTCATGTCCAATTGACACATATGTCTTGGATCTTTATTGTATACACTGTTGTCATCACATTGTATTTGATGGTTTATGTGTTTGTGCCATAAAATGCAAGGTTTGTTATGTTAGGTCATAAAACATAATGGGTTTGGGTTGGTTTTACCCAGTGTGTAAGAACCCGACATTTAGCTTTGTACCAGAAAAAGTGTAAGCGACGTTGTGTAAGGTTCTCTCCGTCGAGAAGGAGCTTGTTGATCTAGTGGAATAACTCTCGAGTTGGGTACTCGAGGAGTGGAGTAGGGTGGAGAGGAGCTCCGTGACCGAACCACTATAAATCATCGTGTCCGGTTTGCATTATCTTTTATTTATCGCTCTTTATCAATTTTATGCTTATGCTTATGTTGTGACTTGATGTTTATGCTTGTGTTATGACAACTTGCTTATTCTATACTTTCCGTTATTCATATAGTTATAGACTATAATTGGTACTTTTCATATGATGTCAAGTTTGTTCGGGTATTTGATATAAAAGTTTTAAGATTTTAGACAAAAACGTATTCACCCCCCCCCCCCTCCTCTACGTTTTTCAAACCCCACCAATATCCAAACATGCATCACAAATAACTCCAACTTATTGTAAATAGACCCAAAAATTATGGTAAAAAAGTAGTTTAAACACCCATAATAACTAAAGTAAAACAAAGAATAATATACCTCTTCCATAAACACAAACCACACATTCTCCCAAAAAAACTTTTAGCACCAATAAAACACAAAAAATGAAACCCTAACTTCTACATGTCTACCAAGTGTCAGCAAATCTCAAATACCACAAAAACCCCCAAAAATAAAGCAGTGACAATCGCGATTTTGGGTGATGAGTTGTAGAAAGTAAATAGTGTACTCCGAAAGATTCGGATGAGTGTATGCGTGTGAAAGAATGGATATGAAAAAGGGATACTAACCCATGATATGGGTCGGACCAATCTGGGAGCCTAACATTGAAACGACGTCGTTTTGATCACCTAGTGAAGTCTTATATAATCATTAGAAGTATTTAACTTTCGAGCCATTAAACTTTGGTTAAGGGTAAAACTGTGAAAGTGTTGTTGAAAAGTAAAAACTGAGTTGTCACTTATTCATTATTTGTTCTCCTTGTTGGTAGAAGTTTAGGTTAAGTATATCTTTTCAAGTTAGTAGTGAGGTTAAGCATATCATCAAATGACCAGTACTTCTTGTTCATTACGAAGGCCCTGTACGAGAGTTAATAATAGGCTCGTCGAAGCAACAGTAAAATTACATGATGTGTCTCATTGTGTTACGTAACTATTTAATTAATTTGAATTATACATTATATGCACACGCATGTGTACATATAGATATTGGTAAGTTTACAAAAGTAAAGATTTGGAGGTTTTATAAAAATAAAAAATAAAAATATATTATTTATCACCAATATGCTCTTTATTGTCCTAAAATAAATGATGTAGTTGTGTTTGTATATACCGAAATTATACTTTAAGTTGGACAATATGGATCACCACCACCACCTGGTTTAGTGGGGAACCACAACCATGCTGGGTGGTTGGTTTTTGGCTCATTTTGATTTTGGTGATGGTGACCGCCGAACGCAAATCAAGACAATATGAGGGTACGTGGGGTGTTTATATTTTTATTTTTTTGGTTTGTGAGTGTGTATGGGGTATTTTGTATAAAGTGTGAATTTTTATATTTTGGTCTGGTCGTAGGTGACCATAGTGACTAAAAAATGGTGGGTTTGGTCGTATGTTGAATGGTGATGTAATGCTGATGTAGAATTGGTAGGTTTTGTGACAACAGTGTTTAGTCTTAGTTTCTAAATATAATTAAGGAGGAGGCCCACATGCATGTGTTTTGTGACCGCAGTGGGTAGCCTTCTTTAAACCACAAACTGCCTTGTCAATTCAGTAGACATAGTTTGAATGTTTTGGATCAATAAAACCCTCTGTTTGGTTAACATACACCTCTTCTTTCAAAACTCTGTTGAGAATCGCAATCTTTACGTCCATTTCACAGACATTATAAGACTTGCGAGTTGCATGAGCTATAAACATTATGATCGATTCAATCCTCGCTACACGTGCAAAAGATTACTCAAAGTCGATTCCTTTCTCCTGATGATAACCCTTAGGAACTAAATGTGCTTTGTTCTGTAGAACTTCTCATTTTTCATCGAGTTTGTTTTTAAAGATCCACTTTACTCTGATGATTATCTTACTGGCTAGTTTAGGAAACAAACGCCAAAACTTGATACGATCAAACTAATGGATTTCATCTTGCATAACCTTGATCCATCTTGAGTCGTCCAATACTTCTTTAACATTAGCGGGTTCATCATCACTCAAAGGATCGTCTATGATTTGTTCAAAGGGATGATCGGTCGTCTATTTCCTTTTGGATGGGCATTGTTGACAAAAGGTTTGCATATTTTATGGATCAACGTATCTTGTCAATGACTCTACAATCACGATGGAAGGAGTACCAAATGGGTTGATAAAGGTGTTGTCCTTAAATCATGCATCTTCTTCTTGTTTTTGTTCATTTTCTTGTATGTTCTCTTCGACAATTTCATTGGTGATTGGAACTTTCGGTGATTCTTTAGATTGTTCCAAGAGCGGAGGTGCATCTGGTTCAACGATTGTTTATATATTACTCGATGTAGATGATTGAGGCTGTAGAAGTATCTTTTTTCACGTGACTTGCAACATAATGAGTTGTAGATACAAGATCGGGTTTTCCACCGTGAAATTCATTGTACATTGTCTCAAATAAGTTATCCAAATCATCCTTTGATGGTATATCTGTCGTTGTTGCTGATTGTCGTTATTGTTGATTAAGATGTGTTTGGCACGATTTTGAATTAATTTGTTATTGGCTTTTGAAGCGATGATCATACTTTAAAGTTTAATAAAGATCTTATATAGTAAACCATATAATAATTTAATGTTTGTATGTAGATTTATCTTACCTTTATACTCCTTACTTTATTGGTAGAATCAAATGTACAATACTTATAAATTAACATTTGAATGTAATTTAACTTTAAAGACTTTACACATTAGCAACATGCATTTTTACGTATAACACCTTGAAAATAACTGTCATGAACCATTATTTGCAAATTGAGTACAAATATTTCGACCTCATCTACAAAAATACAAACAATATTAGTGAAACACTAATGAAACTTGCTTAAAATTGAAATATATAATAATAAAAGACGCAAAAAAAATTTGAAAATTGAAATAGTTGTATATCCGTAAACATTGTTACATATACATAATTTTAACAACACATGTTGTGATTATGGGTAGTTTTATAAATACCCACAACAACAAAGGTGTTTGTAAAAGTAAAAACTAATAGCATTAGGTGCAATAACACAACAACCCATGTCATTTATTGGCGGAGCCAAAAAACCAGAGTATTAGGGCAAAAAAAATTATACATTTAAATTGTCGTTCACACTAAAAGAGAAGCAAAAAAACTAGTTTATATTGCGAAAAACTGCCCAGAATAACCGTATATATTACACAAAAACTGCAACGAAGAACCTTTTTGTATAGTGTCAAGACTACAACAAAATAACTTACATTTAGTAAAATAACAGCTATTCGTGTGCAAAAGTGGTAGCAAAAATACAACTTATATCATACAAACCAACAACAACAAAATTGCTAATATGTTGTAGGGGTGAGCGCGGTTCCGGAACCACAAAGAACCGATCCGGAACCGAAAGAACTGAGAACTGAAAAATGCCTATTTAAAGAACCGAGAACCGGACCGAAGTGCGTGTTTTGGTTCCCTTTGGTTCTCGGGTTCGGTTCGGGTATTTCTGTTCTTACCCGATTAGAACCGAAATTTCCAAAAAATCCAAAAACTCAATTTGTGTTTAAACTTTTTTGTGGTTAAACAAAGTTCTTGACCTTAAACGGATAAAATATGTTATCCTTTTATATAATTTGTGTGTCTTCATATTTAATCACATCCTTTGTATCTATATATGGTTTTG
>BQNB010067012.1:0-34352 GCA_026074375.1 Tanacetum coccineum | reverse complement strand
CTTTACTAAAATCACATTTCTATAGTTTTTAACTTTTCATATATTGATGCCATAAAACCAATAATATGTTTGCGGAACAAGTTCTGTACAAGAATCATTAATTATGTACACCATCTAATTTCCAATAATATTAATTTGTTTTCTATGATACAATTCGTCAGTTATGTCGCATTGTTTGATCATAAGAATCCGATGTCTCATTCCTATCCAACTTTTGTTGCCCATACCATAACTCTTCTTGACTATTAGTGAATAAATAGGCCCAAGTCCGTTTGTGGGTTTAGGGTATTAAGGTTTCACCATTATAAATAATGGTCATTAATAAGATAATCTTACAGGGTTTATTCATAGTCTAACATGGTATCATGAGCAGGTATAATCTTGAGACCTAATCGGTTATCAAGTCGTCAATTCTATACCGCCCCGTCAAACCTATTTATCTTCTTTCTCAAAACCCTAGCCACCACAAAAATACAAAAAAACCCTACATTCGTTTGTTTATTTTTATTTGTGTTGGTGATTTGTGCTAGGTCACAAATCCACACGATTTTATGTTTATTTTAATTGTGCTGGTGATTTGTGCTAAGGTCACAAATCTATACAATCGTAATTTGTGTTGATGATTTGTGCTAAGGTCACAAATCCACACAACTGTGATTTGTGTTGGTGATTTGTGCAAAGGTCGCAAATCCACACAACAGTATATTGTTGTTCTTGCTTCGGTTATATTGGTTTATCCAGGTTTATCAGTTCGTGACTTTAACTTTAAAGATTGTTTGAAAACGCTTGTTGTCGAATGTCTTCATCAAGTTATGCTTTTATTATTTTAATGTTTTGTCTTCTTTTTCTATTCTAGTTTACTACTCCAGTCCGAGCTTTTGCGATTTCGCTTCTCGGACTGCCGGAGGGGGTATTAGTAAATAAATAGGCCCAAGTCCATTTGTGGGTTTAGGGTATTAGGGTTTCACCATTATAAATAATGGTCATTAATAAGATAATCTTACGGGGTTTATTCATTGTCTAACACCGACACGAGTCTATACCTTGCATTTGAGTCTATACCTTGCATTCGTGTACAATTTTTTAGCACCAAAATTGTCTTCATTAGCTCGAAACACTAAAGACATACGCACGGATTATGGTCATATGGATGATTTCATTTGATGGTATATTAAAAGTATGAATACCCTAAGTTTGAGAAAAGAGTTTTTGCCTCGGCTAGAAGCGTCTCGTAAAGATTTTGAGTTGTGGTTTTTTATAAAACAGGAGAGCTTGTTTTGGTCACTCTCTAAGTCTAAAGCTCGTTGCGAGATTACCTAATAACTCAATTATCATATACATACATGTAATGAAAGATGCACTTTTTTCGAGTAAGAGGAAAAAGGAACTTTCAAAAACCGAAACGATCCTTAAGAGCCCCTGGCGCGCCAAGAATGTTTTTGGTGCATTTTGGTTTTTGGCTATCGTTTTTGATATTCAATACATGATTTCTCGTGTTTTGTCACTTTGCACGAGACAGCTTTCAAAGCAGCATGTATTACTGTAAAACTTTCTGACTGCTCAAACCCACGAGAGAAGAAACCCCGGTTAGATCCACACACGCATGTTTCCGTCCAACACATTTAAAAACCAAAACGTAAGCCGGTGTGAGTGTCTGGATCTTCCATCCAATGGGTCAGGCATAGATACGTAAAAAAAGGATCGTTGTCTAGTTTGTGAATAAACGATTCCTAAGTGGAAAAAGTACCATGTATAGAAAAGTTGAAGGAGCATTGAAGAAAAATAATTGTTGATTTATCTCTATAGCCCTAAATCCATCGATAAAACAATTATTAAAACTGAATTGGAAACCCTAGGTGAGGTACGATGGGGTGAACATGGTCGAAGACGACGTGTGAGAAGCTTGATAAGGAGTTGTATCTATATTTAGATGCTTCTTTATTTATTTCTAAATTTAAATTCAACGATGTCCTCAGTGTCGCGTGGGATAACATCATAGCTATTATGAAAGATCTGATAGACATAATTTCATCGAAATTGGTCGACAAGCAGCAACAGCAGAAGGATGACGCGTCTTTGATAATCAACGACTACGAATTAATTCTTTATTACCAATATCACCAACGTACTTTTATTTTTTTCAACTTGAACCAAACGTTTATACAGTTAGTTATAATGTGTCAACGTTACTCTCTTGACCAAGAACTCTGTTTAATCGTGAAATAAAGGGTGTTTCTGACTTTCTCCATGTTTTAACGAGGGGTACTTAGGACTTTTGACATTATTATTATTATTATTATTATTATTATTTTATAACATCACTTTATTAGAAGAAATAAGATATTTACAAAAAGTTAGTGAGGAGCTGAGATACAAGTTGAGCCCCCTACTCCTTTAGCTATAGCAAAGCTAATCCTATTAAAACAATAAACATCAGCACGTGCTCCAATGTCTTGAGTCACGGAGAACTTTCGGATCCGCTTTAGCAAGTTCACCGCATCCTTCTCTAATTCTCCAAGCGAAGAAAATGAAAAGGGGAGAAAACCATATTCGATGTTTGCACACTTAGCCTCATACTTGACCCGTTTACGATGTGTTGCATCAATCACCGCACGATCAGGCACAAAAGCAACCATCTCAGTCTGCATCAAAGGTGGGGACCCCGTCAAATCCACATACACATATCAAGCCCTTCGTCCCACGAATAGAGTAACGTATTCGCAGGACGTAGGGGTTTGTCACATCCTCCACCAAAACCAATATAAACTTCTTTTCTAGCCGGCATCCTCGACTGGAAACAAATGTCGACAAAAGTGTCGCGCACAACATTATTATTATAATAATTATTATTATTAGGTTTTTTTAACTTGTAAGACTGCGCCTTCTTACGCCCCATGTGACACAAAAACCCTTATTATTAATACAAATATACAATCATTCTTTTCGTTCGGTAAGACAATCACAAATTCATATCCCAACCATAATTCGAACATGAGTAAAGTTCTATAAAGAACATGTACCAAAAAAAGTACAAACCACTCCATCCTGACCTTTTATTTCAAAACTGATCCTATGGTTACAAACACACTAACAAAACACACTCGTTGTCTCCCCCACCCACCATTACAAACACACACACAGTCTAAATCAAACCTTATTGATGCACCGCCGCCGTCGCACCCCACCGCCGTCATCCACCACCATGTTATAAACTTTGCGCCATTAATTCAATTTTTATTGTTTCTAAAGAGAGGCAACACCGCCATGGTTAAAAAACTAAAAAGGTTTATGGGGATGAAGATGAATGTTGTTACGTGCTCAATCCATCACGAGATTGCAATTGGGTATTTCATTATCTCCATTTTCATATTCATTTCATTGATAATCTTACCTCAAAATCACAGATTTAATTAATGCCTTGAAGGTGTTTGATGAAATGTCACATACACAGCCCCTACATTCTGTTGTTAAGTTTACTCAATTGTTGAATGATGTTACTAAAATGAAACATTTTTCTTCTTCCATTCATCTTTTCAATTGAATATGTGCCCTTGTCGTTCCTGTTAACGAGTATACATGAGATTGTTATCAGGTGTTGTTGTCAATTGCATCGGTCAAATGACGTTTTTTGACAGTGATTGGTTATTTGTTTCAAGCAAGGATATTGTTAAACAATACTGCCATTTTTTGTACTCTTAAATGGGCTTGTTCTAGAGGTAGGATCGCGAGGCAGAAGATTTGTTTGCTGAAAGTGATCCCCCACAAACAAACTTTTTGTGAACCTAATGTAGTTATTTTAACTCCACATGATTAAAGCGCATTCGCAAGACTCAGATTACGTTGCAGTCGTTAGTTTGCTTTTGCTAAGGATGAAAATGTTGTAAACTAAATCTGGTATCTTGTTGAATATACCACCACATCTGATAGTCTGTGCACGACAAAATGCATTGATGATGCTTTCAAGTTTTTCAAAAAATGGTTCTCACAAAAAGGCATCTCACCAAATGTCATCACCTACACCTCTTTGATTTCGGGCCTTTGTAAAGTAGGTCGTTGGGAAGAAGCTTCTAAGTTGCTAAAGAAATGTTTGGATGAAAAGATGTCTCCAAATGTGCAAACATTTAATATATTAGTTGACACATTTTGTAAAGATGGTAAGATTGAAGAAGCTAAGGATGCTATCAACCTCATGCTTGAAAGAGGTATTGTTCCTAACATTGTGACATACAGTTCACTTCTAAATGGTTACTGTTTGCAAGGTGAAATCAGCAAAGCAAGGTCGCTTTTTGATTTAATGGTTTCTAAAGGCATCATGCCTAATGTTGTTACTTATAACACTCTATTAAAAGGGTATTGCAAGGAATTGAAGATATACAAGGCAATGCATATGTTTCAAGAAATAACTAAACAAGGCCTGGAACCCAATGTTGTCACTTACAACACAATGTTACAAGGATTGTTTCGGGTTAAACATTGTGAAGATACCCACATATTCTTTGCTGAGATGCAAGCACAAGGTCATGCTCCAAATGAACGGATGTATGCAATAATGCTAGAGGGTCTATGCGATAACAGTCAACTGGAAGATGCACTCATCCAATGTAATGTTTCCTAGTTCCTCCTTTTTTGATCTGAAATGAAGTTTAGCCATGATGAGTATATGCATCATAAACATTATCTACAGACAATGATTGTACTTTCGATGATGTGGATTCTTCGGTCTGAAGTTGATGCTAGGAATTACAAAACCTAATGATCGCCCTTGCATTCTTCTCATTGATGAACTTGATCTTCTAGTAACTACGAACCAATTGGTACAAAGTACAAACCAATTGGTATAAACCAATCGGTAAACAACTAGATTAGATTATGATATTTAGTTTGTGTGGTGGTCATTTGATACTCGGTCTATTAGTGCAGTGTGTGTATTTTTTTTTTTGATAGGCTTATGGTTTGGTATGTACAAAATCACATGTGATTTGTACAAAATCACATGTGATTTCTACAAAATCACATGTGATTTTTACAAATCACATTAGATTCGTACTATGTTTTATTTAACAATTAAATCTATTTTATTTCAATTGACTACATATTAATTGCAAAAAGTTGATCGAAAGATTTATTCAATCTAACAAGTCTCTTATTATAATTGTTTTAGTTTCTTGCTTATTCATACATGTAATATAGATGTTGAGGTAAATCACATGTGACTCATACATGAATCACATGTGATTTACGCATGAATTACATGTGTTTTTTAAGAACTTTTATACTTGAGTTTATAACATGTTTATTAAACATCACATGGTTTGTATTTTTTATATTTTTATGAATTTTGAGTATTGTGTTGTGTTTTAAACTCAAACATAATATAAATAACAAACAAAGTAGCATTCAATACCAAGTGTATTCAATATATTCAAGTAAAAGTGCATTCTATATATTCAATTAACAATGTGTAAAATAATTTAAAGAAATTGTAAAGAAAAATAAAAATTAAATTAAAAAAAGGGTTTTCAAACACATATCAATGTGATATTTCTCTTTTCCTTTGAATTTAACGAACAAGTTTTTTGGTATGCAAATTAGTCTTTTTCGACAATGTTGACATAAAGATATTGCTAAAAGAGTTAATCCAACTAATGATGTGTTATGTTATTCAACTTGTGAAGTTGTTATCACCGAATGTCATTGTATGATTAGGTTTTACGTACCTTATGTACATACGAGTGATGATTATTGATTGATACGAATGTGTAGATCTTAGGTGCTTTTTGAAAAAAAATAAGTTCAAGTCATATGCCTTCTTCATTGCTTTGTATGTTGTATTTTTATCTAGGTTGATATGCAAATCACATGTGATTTACCAAAAATCACATGTGATTTACCACAAATCACATGTGAGTTTGTCAACTATCAAAAGTTAAACATGTCTATGTATGTTTTTGTCAATTATCAAATGTTGTAGAAATCACATGTGATTCTGATAAAAGAATCTCACAGCAAAGTAATAGTTCATACTTCATGTAACAAACATAATAGTCTACCATTGTCATTTTTATATTGAAACTGAATCACAAGTGATTCAGTTTACAACAACAAAGTAAAAAATCATACTTGATTTACATTTTCCCAAAATGAAACACAAAAAAACATAATCACGTGTGATTTACTTCTTTCTACATTAATGTATGTCCCCTCAGCTGGTATAGGAATTCCTTGTATATGAGGCTTCACTTTAACTTTAAGTGATTTTTCTTTCATTTTTTCATCTTCCTTTCACACCACATTTGGTTACTCGAGCCGTGAATGGATTTTTTCATACATTTTTTTTTAGGCTATTGCAATTTCAACACATAATACCATATAACAACATAGAAAATAAGGAACTATTTTTTTTTTTCAATTTTTTTGTATAATATTTCAATGTGATTTACACGAATCCCATGTGATTTACACAAGAATCACATGCGATTTACACACGAATCACATGTGATTCGGATAAAATCATATTATGCAAAATTAATTGTAATTTACCCAAAATCACTTGTGATTTACGCAAAACAAATTGTGCAATTCACTTGAGATTTACCCAAAATCACATGTGATTTTGTTTTATTTAATAGTTAAATGTGTCTTATTTTAATTGATTGCATAGTAATTACAAAATTTTAATCCAAAGATGTATTCAATGGAACAAGTCTCTTATTATAAATAGTTAGTTTCTTACTTCTTCATTCAAGTAATTTTGAGGTTGTACGAGGTAAATCACATGTGATTCGTAAATGAATCACATGTGATATGGCTCATGAATTTTCATGTGTGTTGCGGGTTTTATCGGGATACCTTGATCTTGTGTTTTTATATATTGGTAATTACAAAATCACCATGAGTTGTATTCTATTACATTTTTTATGAATTTTGTTTTGTGTTGAACAGGTAATTCTATATTAATAATGAAAAAATTCCAGAGCAAAATCACATGTGATTCACCAAAATCACATGTGATTTTCATTCATTAATAACAAAACAATTACATAGCAAAATCATATATGATTCAACAAAATCACATGTGATTTTCATTCATTAATAACATAAGAATTCTAGAGCATCTGGATATGGATCTGTATCTTCTTTTTTTGGAAAGGCAAAATTATTTAGAACCACAAAAGAGGCGATACAAACGGCATTCTTTCTCTCTAAACAAGACGATTAAAGAGAAAAGAACCCAAAAATATAACATAAACCAATTACAACAAAGACATCTAAACTACCCATCTACTCCCAAAACTAAAATCTAAGACAAAGCTTAAGAGGCATAAATCAAACATAGAAGCTGACCCACAAACAAAACCACTTGCAGACCAAAACCTGAAACCAATAACAGAATCTGTTGAGATCAACACCTGCGCAAACCATTTCCACTACCAGACACGAAACAAAAATTCAAACCCACGAGGTTTGTTGCCTTTCGGCGAATTTATTGTTTTTCGGCGATGGTTGTTCTTATTTCGGCGATGGTTGTTATGTTAGAATGAAAGAGAGGTATTTGTTAAAGATTCCGCTTCCATATCATCATCTAAATGATTCTCATCCATTTTTCGGCGAGGTTTGTTGTTTTTTTGGCGAATTTATTGTTTTTCGGCGATGGTTGTTCTTATTTCGGCGATGGTTTTTATGTTAGAATGAAGGAGAGGTATTTGTTAAAGATTCCGGCGTTGTTTTGTAGATTTTCGGCAATCTTTGGTTAGTCGCCGGTGAGGTTTTAAGTTTTCCGGCAGGATTTTGTTTATATTCCGGTGGTGTGTGTTTGTTTCGGGTTTGTGGGTTTTTTTAGAGAGAGAATTTTTTTCATTAAATGAGGGTAGATGGTATTTTTGTATGTGTTTATATATGGTTGTTAGATTAGATTGTAGCCATTGGATCAAAATAAATTGAGTGGGTGAGATTGTTTCTTTTGTTCTTTTTTTGCATTGTGTTCTACCACGATCTCAACTCATAGCATTAATTGTACATACAAGTTCTTATACGTCAAACTTTTGTTTGACCGTGTTAATAATGTGTTTGACCGTGTTAATTCTACTATTTCGCTTTCTCTTCAATAAATAAATAAAATAGTGTATTATTCCAAGAAAAAATGTGTGAATTGCGGAAACATTTTGAGTCGGATATCTTTTGCCACCAGTCATTATCCATCCCACAAGGAATAGCTTCGGCAACTTTCCTAGCCTAGTGGGCATCAACTGGAGTAGAGAGGAGCGGAGACTCGAACCCTTGATTTTTTATCCACAAAATCTCTCTCATTGGCCCATGAATTTTTTAGAGGTGAGTATCAACCCAGCCAAAGCCCTTTTTAAAAGTGTTTCTTATGTCCTGTCGGGGTCTTAAGTCGATTGAAATTATCTATCAGCTTTTATGTGATATGTGGTATATATTTATATATGGCTTACGCAATCGATTATGTCGATGAATGTGGCCGGATTCATTGGATGAAGGACCCTTATATGAATATATACATACTTCAATTATTAGATAATTAGAATCGTCATTTATATTTGCATGACTTAATTGTTAAGTGATTAAAATAAAATGTTTATGTGTATTAGTTGTTTCTTATATTGTTTTTTGTTTTAAGTATTGACTTGTCTGAGAAAACAAAATGTTTTTATGATAATAAAATATAAACATGACAAAGTATTATAAGAAATAAGATTTAATTATAAAGCAATTAATTGCATTGTCTTATTTCAATTTTGGGCTCGGCTTACATCTGGATAATCATGGTCATCGGGTTTCCCACGACGAGACTTGCAATTCCAATAGGTTTAATAATGTGTTTTCTAAATTAAAGAGTTTCAATTTATCAATTACGTAATTGCAACACTAGTTACTATTTACTCGCAAGGCTAACACCAAGCATGAATACCCGAAAATAACTTAGCACTAACAACATATAAGTAAGCCTATAAGAAAATAATAACAATAAGACTTACGAATGTTCATATGTTACGTATTAAAAAAAACAATGAAACAAAAACTATGTCATTACGAATCCCCTTCAATCACACAATTGTATATGACCCTATAAAGAAAAGTACTATAAGCTAATTTATTATCGAATCAAATAATTAAACTGGATTGGGCCTTTTGTGTGTTTGAAAGCCTCTTAGTTTACAAATGGAAGAACATTTCAAGAATATAAACCATTATAATATAGTAACGATTCGGTCAAAATTCAAAGATTTATCCGTAAGACTCGGGAATTTTCAGTTCACTGGTTTTATAAGCACCCCACCATATGGATCATCAAACACACATCCATAATCAACAAGGTTTCTCTAACTAAAATAGGGTTTAAAAAATTGAGAAGTGAGTTCAAGGAGTACAACGAAATTTCAGTTTTGGGTTTCTCGACGTATTCAGTTGAACTTTTGTGGGCTTTGTTTGAGTCATGTATGATCCTTCATCCGAAGATATGCATTCAGGATATCACGTCGACTTGGTCCTCAGATCGAGGTTCCGATCAGAATGATAAGTTACGCGAGTTGTGAGGTTTTGTATGAGCTAGTTAGTCAATCGTATTCTGGTTTATTTTCATACGTCCATTGCTTCAGTTTGAGGTAAAAACTTATTCCATACTAGTGTAAAGAAAATAAATCATAGTCACTCATAAAATAATATTAGTTGAATTGCAAGAATATACGAGAAAAAACTATAATTGAAAATTAAAAAAGTTATGGGGGGGGGGGGGGGGGGGGGGGGGGGGGCGGGGGGGGGGGGGGGGGTTAATAAAAAATTGTAAGTTTTATATATAGTAGAAATTTATGTTTTTATATTGTGATGATCCAAATTGTTGATAATCAAAGTGGAATGTGGTTTTTGGGGTCTTTTTCAAATACGTTTTATTGTAGACCAGGTTATATATAGGGGGTGTTTGGGAGTGCGGTTGTGGATAAGATTATCTAATTATTGCATTTTGAAACGCAATTATCTGGTTTCATAGTGTCTGGCAAGCACAAAAACGAAAATAACTTATTTGCGTTCTCAACTCCTCAAAACGTGGGTTCCATAAAAAGCAGCTTCACACCTGCTCTTTGAAAAACGCCATCTCCCTTAAATGAAAAATACCTCAAATTGCTCATCAAACACACATTTTCCTCAGGGCCCAAACCTCAAGACCTTCTAGTAGAAAACAATGTTACATCGTACAAAAAAAATGATAATCAATGTTACGAACACTAAAGCACGTAAAGTAAAAAATGTAAATTACATTGTAACTATCATTCTCAACAAAATATATATATATATATATACTTATATATATAAATATATATATTATATATAATATAATATATATATATATAATATATATATATATTTTATATTTTTTTTTTTTATTATTTTGATGGTGTATTCCCGGTCAGTGAAGACAAGAAAACTATTATTGAGCATGTTCCGTCGTACTAACTCGATATGTCAGTAACGATGTGACATTCCCATTCTCTGTTTAGCTCTAAGGACGTAAATTGAGATTTGCTTGATCAGTTAGGATTGAGTAGAAAAAATAAACTATAAACACAAGACTAGTCTGGTACCGCGATCAATTACAGCGGACGGCTAATCAACTAAACATTTACTAACTCAACTTTATTACGACTTTACTTACCACGCTAATAATTTCTTTTCACAAATGTATGTGTTCTTTGCGGTTTTCCTGTAACTTCCCGCACACCATATTGACCCATTCTTTCATCATTTCTAGTCGAGCAATTTGCAGACAAAAAGCACACTCTGTCCCGAAGAGATAACTTAACAGCTTTTTTAAAACTATCAAATTCTTATATTTAATTACAGCGATTAACGTTACATAAAAAAATATAAATCACCTACAAAATATACCCATTAAAAATGTAAAAAAATAAATTAATAAAAAATTATACACAAAAGGATTTTGAATTACAAAGAAGCATAGAAACTAACTTTAAAAAACTTATCGGTTGAAGCATTAAAGTCAAAAATAAAATTAAAATAGATCAGCAAAAAAAAAAGATATTTCCAATTTGAAAACTAAAAGTGTTTTAATTCTTAACAAAAAGTGACACATTCTCACTTTATCATGTGATTCCCAAAAATGAGATGGAGGTTCAAAGATTGCACCTCCTTATCTTAATTTTTTATGGGTCCACATATCACATGCTTACACAGTTCAATAGTAATTGCTTATAAGATTACATAGAACTATAAATACTGAGAGACAATACCGTTATATATGACGAGAGTATATTTTATTAGTGATGAGATATAAAGTTAGCTGGCGTGGTATTATTTTGTCTGTTTTTTTACACTAAGTGATTTATATTTTCTACTTTAGGATTATGTATATAATTTGATAAAATGTTTTAGTACCCTTTAGATTAATAAATTATTAAAATTGTAAGATTGATTTTTGATGTAAATTTTTATTAAAATAAAACACGTGTACTTTTTTGGATCATTTTATGTGTTATACCCTATAAAATAATCTAACTTGTCTAAAACACTCTTCAAAAATGATTATCTGATTACTTCACAGATATATTCACAAATTCATCATAACATCCAAATAATCCAAACAATCTTTATAGTTTTCAGATATCATATTTTGTAATAAGTGATTCTATCTGAATATGCGCGTTTTCAAAAACTCAAAAATCTATTTTCACATCCAGCAATCCCAAACCATCCCACTAAGGAACGGGGAAAGAGACAGTTACATTGACACTAACTAGTAATAAAGGGTCATTTGAACTAAGGCATCGCCGTACAAACATAGAAATTCAATGGAAAAAACTATTCTCTGTTAAAATCACAATACACGACGTTCTTAGTACAATAAAATTATGAATTGTACTATATCTGAAACACACGAATCACGGTCTTATTATAAATGGGCTATGATATTGTCATAGTGTACTTTTGAATGAATAGAAACTATTAACATTAATTGTTACTTATGCTTATACATCTTATAACGCATACATAGTTTTTCAATGTATAGCTTCATTGTAAATAGATTATCAAAGTATTTCAGTTCAAGCATTAATTTAACTTAATGGATGGAAAATATTAAGTGCATATTGAACCATTAGGCTAAAATTATATTGGTTTACTCTATATTAATCAGTTTTTAACCTATGTAGATCATTTGACGGAAAATAAGTTTGGAGTTTGGTTAAATGTTGGGTTTGGCTAGCTAAGGTATGGATATTCTTAATACCTACTTCTCTTTACTATTATTATGATTTATGCGTTGCTTCGTTCATTCCGTTATTCGTACATATATTCTATCATTTCTCTTAAGGATGCTTATGACATTTGATCCGTATCTATTTGCACCTATGAAATCCCTATTTATGTTCCCCATCCTATGATTCGATACTCGTTTGCTATCCTATTTGATAACTTCGTTGAACCCGTTTTAATTTGTTTGATATATGCTTCATTTGACACTGCCATTATATGAGTTTATTCGTGTGTTTGATCATGACTTTGTTTGGACATATTATGTTTGCTTCGTTATGTTTATGAGCCCTTTGTTTCATTCTGATGTCCGAGCTATTAACTAGCCATAGAGGTATCATGGCTGCGTCATTGTGGCACCAATGGCGTGACACTATCTGTGGCGGTGTGATCAGTCCACGGCGTCCCCATTTTTATGTGTGCTCTTTATGCACTTGGCCATATATGATTTGTAGAGGGCGTATGGATGCATCCTAGGCTAATATTGTAGGATTTGGATATTATTTGGTGCATGGCTTAGTGTGGTGCCAACACCCCATTGCACACTTTGTAGGGTACATTTGGAGTCTGCAGCTCCCATGTACAATTTGATACTATATGATATGCATTTGATTGTAGGGTCGAAGCATGTGGCATGCTTTAGACATTTGTTTCAAGCTCGATGGGCATTTCTATATGTTTGTTTGGTTATCTGTTTTGTTTGGCTATTTGTTTCGTTTGGCTATCTGTTCCGTTTGGCTATCTGTTTCATTTGGCTATCTATTTTGTTTGGCTATCTATTTCGTTTGGCTATCTACTTCGTTTGGCTATCTATTTCGTTTGGCTTCCTATTTCATTTGGCTTCCTATTTCGTTTGGCTACCTATTTGGTTTGGCTACCTATTTTGTTCGGCTGCCTAGTTCATTTGATACATATTTCATTCAGCTCTTATGGTATATGAGATCTTTGTTACATAAGTTAAGGTGATTTTATTTCGTTTACTTATGCATACTTGATCTATCTATTTTGTTTATATCTGTTGTGTATATCTGTTCACTGAGCTTTTTAGCTCAGCCGCATTTCTTTTCCTCGCGACAGGTAATCAAGGGAAGATGGGATACGAGTGAAGAGTGCATAGGAGCTCATATTGGAACATTTTGATGGACTAGCATACCACATCTACGCTATAAGTTGTTTAGAAGTGATTTTGAATTCGTTGGTATCATAGAAGACCTTCATGTTATAGACTTTGTATTTCCTTAGTAATTGTTGAAATTTTACCAACCCATTTTTTTAGTAAATCTTCCGCTTGCACATGTTTTGGTTCTGTAGATGTAACATTCGGGCCTGTTTTGGGGCGGGGTGTTACAATTATGGTATCAGAGCTATAGGCTCCGACCTATAGTATCTAAGTTATGACCTGTGAGGATTGATTCTAGGTTTTGACATGCTAGTATATAAGTTATGACGTCTGAGGATTTGCGCTAGCTTTTGTAGGGAAAAGATAATAATTTAAACTTAAGATATGACTAGTGAGGATTGGGTAGACTATATGTTTGGACATTCGCTCTCATATCTTTGCTTTGCCTTATTTTGATTCAGGTTCATGCTTTTAGTTCATTTATTTTCGTACACTAAGAAATACGTCAGAGTGCGCAACAAAAGCGTAGTGACCAGCTACGGTTAGATTACCTTGAAATCATGTTGTATTAGTTCTCCTATAAATATTAGGCATTTTCTTGGTATTGGGATATCTTTCAGTTTTAATAATAAAAACTTTTGCTTTATTCTTGACGGTTTTTGCTAAGATTCTTTTAATAATCGGTATTCGTTTGAATCAACGGTTGTTGAAGTTTGCCTGATTATCGGTATTCTTTGAATCAACGATAGTTGGAAGATTGTTCCTGGTATTCATTAGAATCAACAGATTCAATTTTTTTCCGGTATTCATTGGAATCAACAGGTTCAATTTGTTTCTGGTATTCATTGGAATCAACAGATTCAATTTGTTATCTCATTTTTTTTCACTACATCAGTTATTGCATAGGTCGATTAAGTTTCGTGATCATATAATATGATGTTTTGTTGATCGTTAATAAAGTAATAGATATCGTCGTGAAGGAGTTTCGTGGATCGTCATCTAAGAGTTATGTTCATCTTCGATAAGGGAAACTTTGGATCGTCGTTGCTGAGCTCCCTAATCCAAGTCATTTAAACGTTAGTTGTAAAATAGTTTTCTTTTTAACGTTCGTCGCCGATTTGTTGGTCATGCTCGATTCGTGACGTGTATAGACGTTTGAAATTTTCACGACTGCAACAAAACTTAATTTCCTTAACGAAAGTAAGAAAAGAAACTCATACCTAGAGCGAGTTACATGCATACCTTTTGAAACATCCTAGTTATCACTTTGTACGTGCCATTAACATGGAGAGTAACCGCGTGAGGGAAGTCTACACATCATTAAAGTTTTATGTTGCTCTTAATATGAGACAATTTTGGAGATGAAGCGGTCGTCATGAGAAAAATGTCTTCGTCTTGTAAGTTCTTGCTTAAATTTCGCTGACGGAATTTTTTTAGGAGGGTAGATCTATAACACCCAAAAAATTAATTATTCTGGTAATATATACGCACCCGTTTAAATAAAAAAATGAATCATAACAGAACGTTCATATCTTTTCGTTAATTGTTACGTAAATTTTTATGATTTGATCTAAATTTCGGGGACGATTTTTTTTTAAGGGTGGTAGAATTATAATACCCCAAAAATAACTTAGCACTAACAACATATAAGTAAGCCTATAATGAAAATAATAACAATAAGACTACGATGTTCATATGTGACGTTTGAAATAAACAATGTAACAAAAACTATGTATACAAACTTCATACCATTTTGTATGACCCTATAAAGAAAAGTACTATAAGCTAATTTATTATGGATCAAATATTAACTGGATTGGGCCTTTTGTTTTGATAGTCGCTTAGGTTACAATGGAAGAGTTTCAAGATATAAACAATTTAATATAGTAACGATTCGGTCATAATTCAAAGATTTTATCCGTGAGACTCGGGATTTCAATTCACCGTTTTATAAGCACCCCACATATGGATCACAAACACACATCCATAACCACAAGGTTCTCTAAACTAAAATAGGGTTTAAACAAATAGAGAAGTGAGTTTATGAGTACAACGGAATTTGGGGTTTTGGGTTCTTGACGGTATTCGTTGAACTTTTGTGCTTGTGTTTGAGTCATGTTTGATCCTTCATCCAAAGATAAGAATAGCAGAATATGCATTCTGGATTCACGTCGACATTGGTCTCAGATTTGAGGTCCGGTCAGATTGATAAGTTTCACGAGTTTGTGGGTTTGTATTCGAGCTAGTTAGTCACCGTATTCTGGTTTATTTTGATACGTCATTGCTTCAGTTTGGAGGTAAAATTTATCCCCTACTTTGTATAGAAATTAATCATACGTCACTCATAAATATATTAGTTGATTTGCAAGAATATACGACAATAAAAACTACATTATGAAAATCAGCATTTGATGAATCAATATTGATATCAAAGTGAATGTTTTGGGGTCTCAAAATATGTTTTATTGTTTCAATTAAGAAGAGCAAAGTTACATTCACTAGCTAGTAATAAAGGGTCATTGAACTAAGGCATGCCGACAAACATGTAGAAATCAATGGAAAATTAATCTGTTAAAACAATACACGACGTTTAGTATCAATAAAATTGAATTGTACTATCCGAAACAAGATCACGTCTTATTATAAATGGGCTATGGATTTGTCATAAGTGTACTTTTGAAATTAGAACTTAATTGTTACTTATGCTTATACATCTTATAACGCATACATAATTTTTCAATGTATAGCTTCATTGTAAATAGATTATCAAAGTATTTCAGTTCAAGCATTAATTTAACTTAATGGATGGAAAATATTAAGTGCCTATTGAACCATTAGGCTAAAATTATGTTGGTTTACTCTATATTAATCAGTAGTAGTTGATTAACCTATGTAGATCATTTGACGGAAAATAAGTTTGGAGTTTGGTTAAATGTTGGGTTTGGCTAGCTAAGGTACGGATATTCTTAATACCTACTTCTCTTTACTATTATTATGATTTATGCGTTGCTTCGTTCATTCTGTTATTCGTACAGATATTCTATCATTTCTCTTAAGGATGCTTATGACATTTGATCCGTATCTATTTGCACCTATGAAATCCCTATTTATGTTCCCCATCTTATGATTCGATATTCGTTTGCGATCCTATTTGATAACTTCGTTGAACCCTTTTAAATTTGTTTGATATATGCTTCATTTGACACTGCCATGATATGAGTTTATTTGTGTGTTTGATCATGACTTTGTTTGGACATATTATGTTTGCTTCGTTATGTTTATGAGCCCTTTGTTTCGTTCTGATGCCCGAGCTATTAACTAGCCATGGAGGTACCATGGCCGCGTCATTGTGGCACCAATGGCGTGACACTGTCTGTGGCGGTGTGATCAGTCTACGGCGTCCCCATTTTTGTATGTACTCTTTATGTACTTGGCCATATATAATTTGATATGATTTGTAGGGGGCGTATGGATGCATCCTAGGCCAATATTATAGGATTTGGATATTATTTGGTGCATGGCTTAGTGTGGTGCCAACACCCCATTGCACACTTTGTAGGGTACATCTGGAGTCTGCAGCTCCTATGTACAATTTGATACGATATGATATGCATTTTATTGTAGGGTCTAAGCATGTGGCATGCTTTAGACATTTGTTTCGAGCTCGATAGGTATTTCTATATGTTTGTTTGGTTATCTGTTTCGTTTGGCTGTCTGTTTCGCTTGGCTATCTGTTCTGTTTGGCTATCTGTTTCGTTTGGCTATCTGTTTCGTTTGGCTATCTGTTTCGTTTGGCTATCTACTTCGTTTGGCTATCTATTTCGTTTGGCTTCCTATTTCATTTGGCTTCCTATTTCGTTTGGCTACCTATTTGGTTTGGCTACCTATTTTCTTCGGCTGCCTAGTTCATTTTATACTTATTTCATTCAGCTCTTATGGTATATGAGATCTTTGTTACATAAGTTAAGGTGATTCTATTTCGTTTAGTCATGCATACTTAATCTATCTATTTTGTTTATATCTGTTCACTAAGCTTTTTAGCTCAGCCGCATTTCTTTTCCTCACGGTAGCTAATCAAGGGAAGATGAGATACGAGTGAAAAGTGCATAGGAGCTCATATTGGACCATTTTGATGGACTAGCATACCACATCTATGCTATCAGTTGTTTAGAAGTGATTTTGAATTCGTTGGTATCATAGAAGACCTTTATGTTATAGACTTTGTATTTCCTTAGTAATTGGTGAAATTTTACCAACCTATTTGTTTAGTAAATCTTCCGCTTGCACAAGTTTTGGTTTTGTAAATGTGACATTCGGGCCCGTTTTGGGGCGGGGTGTTACAATTATGGTATCAGAGCCCAGGTTATGGATTTGTTACGTACTATTGGAAGATTCAATATAAATTTCGAGGACGAAATTCTTTTTTTAAAGGTGGTAGAATTATAATACCCCTAAAATAATTTAGGCATAATATTAGTATTCTTTGTAAGTATTTTTATTGATACAAATGAGTAATTAACATATATGTTATGTTTGACGTTTTAATGTAAATTATTAACAAGTATGTTATGTTTGACATTTTTAATAACTAATTATAGTAAATGGATTTTTGCTTTTAAATTTGGCGACTGTTAAAAGCAAATGAAAGCATATCATAAAAGAAAACTTTTAAATTTACTAAGTCAACATCCGAATTAGTCATAAAAAAGTAACTGCATTCCACATCCTCTTAATTCCAGCCGTCGGTTATGCATCTCTATATAACCCTCAAGCACCTTTACATACGTAACATCTTTCACAATCTCTAAACAATCACAGAATAAAAGTCGGCAATCTAAATATCTTTGAATTAAAAGTTAGTTGTTGTTAATGTTTATGTTGGTGATCATGTTCGGGTTTAAGTCAAGTTTTGATTCGTCTTGCCAAGCCTTGGGAGTTTGAGAGCCTAGCAAATGAAAGTTTGGGTACACTTGACAGATTGGTCGCTATTAAGAATATGGCATATTTTGGGTTTTGGACTTACGTCAGAGATTGCTCGAGTCTAACATTTCTTTAATTTGTGTCGGGTGATCGTGTTCGGGTCATAGTTTCGGTTTCGTCTGAAGTTTAGAATTCGTATTTGAGTTACTATTTTTCTTGATTCGGAGGTAATTCTTAAGCCATTTCATATTAGATAAAAAAAATCACATGTTATATATAAGTAATCATGTTAGTCTAGTTGTTAGTTCATTCTCATATGCTATGATATTAAATGAAGAGCTTAATCTTATATAAGGATTTAGAATAAACGTTTTCGGGCACTCGTATATGCCCATCTGTTTTGAAATCAAGTCCTAATAATGTAGGAATATGTTTGGTAATGTTAATCATATTCATGTTTTTCACTAATTGTAAAACAAAGTCAACTATATTAAAATGGCCAATGAGAATGTTTTCGGATACAATCTTCTTAAAATAAAATGACCATGTGCATCTTAAGTTGAAGTTTCATTTGTAGCCAAATAATCTATATAATATGTGTATATATATATGTACAATAAGGGTTTCGCTACATTGTGTCATTTGACATCTTATGATGTTTATCAAAATCCTAAATAGAACCATTCTAAGTTTTCTCTTAACAACAATCTCTTTTGGTATAAATTAAGGTATTTAAATATAAAACTTATAAGCGATTCGACATAAGTTAAACACTTATACATATTGTAAATTCTAGCAAGACATATTTATCTTAAATAATATATGTATAACTTATTAACTATGCTAGAATATTTTCATGACTACATGCTCTTAAACTTACTGATTTATAAATCGAAGACTAGTTAATTATATAGATATCTACTTTAAACAATTTAAAGTTGACGAGATCAAACTAAAAAGGTGACATTTCGAAATCAAAGCAATAAGTACCTTGCTATTTATTAATGATTAGTTAATTAATTTGTGTAGATAATTTCTATTGGAAAATAGTTTCACACTTAGTTTAAGCGCCAAGATTAGCTAAGGTACGAATATATATCTACTCTCTCTTTAAGCTTTAAATTGTTGGTACGGATACTCTTAATACCTAATCCTCTTTATTATTATTATGATTTATGTGTTGTTTCGTTTGTTCCGTTATTCGTACAGATATTCTATCCTTATTTTAAGGATTCTCATTACTTTTGATGTATCTATTTGCCTCGCTGAAATCCCTATTTATGTTTCCCATCTTATGATTCGTTATTTGTTGCAACCTTATTCGATAACTTCGTTAAGCCCTTTGAATTCGTTTGATACATGCTTCATTTGATATTGCCATGATATGAATTTATCCGTTTAGATTAGACATGATCTTCTTTAGACATGATATGTTTCATTTTGATATACTATATAAACCTTTTGTTCTGTTTCGATGCCGAGCTAACTAGCCATGGAGGTACAATGGCCGCGTCATTGAGGCACCAATGGCGTGACACTATCTGTGGTGGTGTGATCAGTCCACGGCGTTCCTTTTCATTTTGTGTGCTCTATTATGCACTTGGCCATATATGATTTGATTTGTATGGAGCATGGATGCATCCTAGGTACTTCGTTTAGTTTTGTTTTATTGAATGGATTAGTGTGGTGCCAACACTCCATTTTACATTTTGTAGGGTACATCTGGAGTCTGCAACTCCCATGTACTATTTGATATGATATGATATATGTTGGATTATTTAGTCTAAGCGTGTGTCAAGCTTTGGACTTTTGTTTTGAGCTATGGGAATTTCTATATGTTTCGTTTGGCTATTTGTTTTGTTTGGCTATATATTCCATTTGATTATTTGTTCCGTTTGGCTTTCTGTTTCGTTTGGCTATCTGTTTCATTTGGCTATCTGTTCCGTTTGGTTATCTGTTCCGTTTGGCTTTCTGTTCCGTTTGGCTATCTGTTTCATTTGGTTATCTGTTCTGTTGGCTTCCTGTTTCGTTTGGCTATCTGTTTCATTTGGCTTTCTGTTCTGTTTGGTTATATGTTCCGTTTGGCTTTCTGTTTCGTTTGGCTATCTATTCTGTTTGGTTATCTGTTCCGTTTGGCTTTCTGTTCCGTTTGGCTATTTGTTTCATTTGGTTATCTGTTCTGTTGGCTTTCTGTTTCGTTTGGCTATCTGTTTCGTTTGGCTATCTGTTCCATTTGGTTATCTGTTCTGTTCGGCTATCTGTTCCGTTTGGCTATCTGTATCGTTTGGCTATTTGTTTCATTTGGCTATCAATTTTGTTTGGTTACCTATTCTATTTGGCTATCTATTTCATTTGGTTACCTATTTCGTTTGGCCACTTATTACGGTTGGATACTTATTTCATTAAGCTCTTATGATATACGAGATCCTTGTTACCCAGGTTATGTTGATTCTATTTCGTTTACTTATGCATGCTTGATCTATATGCTTTGATTATATCTGTTTTGTATATATGTTCACTAAGCTTTTTAGCTCAGCCGCATTTCTTTTCCTCGCTGCAGGTAATCAGGAGATGTTAGGATACGAGTGAAGAGTGTATAGGAGCTCATATTGCACCATTTTGATGGACTAGCACACCACATCTACGCTATAAGTTGTTTAGAAGTGATTTTGAATTCGTTGGTATTATAGAAGACCTTCATGTTATAGACTTTGTATTTCCTTAGTAATTGGTGAAATTTTACCAACCCATTTCATTAGTAAAGTCTCCCGCTTGCACATGTTTTGGTTTTGTAAATGTGACATTCGGGCCTGTTTCGAGGCGGGGTGTTATAATTATTCTGCTAATTTGCTTCCCTTAGAAATGAGTGATTTTGATATTATTCTTGGTATGGATTGGTTGACTCTGCACCGAGCTGCTATCGACTGTTATACGAAACGTGTCATCTTTGGCGATTTAAACAATCCTGAATTCATTTACCATGGTTCTCGACCCGGTAAGCCCTTTAAAATCATCTCTGCTCTCAAAGCTCGAACGCTAATTTCTCACGGTTGTAAAGGTTTCTTAGCATCAATTAAAGACACTTCGTTGGATGGACCTCACCTCGAGAGTCATCGAGTAGTTTGAAATTTTCCTGATGTTTTTCCTGATGAGCTGCCAGGATTACCACCTGAGCGTGAAGTTGAACTCACTATTGAGTTGATTCCTGGTGCTCAGTCCATTTCTAAAGCTCCGTACAAAATGACGCCAGTTGAATTGAAAGAACTAAAAGATCAAATTTAAGAACTTCTCAAACGTGGTTTTATTCGACCGAGTGTATCTTCGTGGGGCGCACCAGTTTTATTTGTGAAGAGAAAAGATGGTAGCATGAGGTTGTGTATTGAATATAGGGAGTTGAATCGTATTATAGTTAGAAACAGGTATCCACTACCGCGAATCGACGATTTGTTTGATCAGTTTCAGGGTGCAAAGTTTTTCTCAAAGATTGACTGAGGTCAGGTTATCATCAGCTAGGTGTAAAGGAGCAAGACATTTCTAAAACAGCCTTTCGCACTCGTTATGGTCATTATGAGTTTCTTGTGATGCCGTTTGGATTGACTAATGCTCCGGCTGTTTTTATGGACTTGATGAATCGTGTCTTTCATGAGTACTTGGACAAATTTGTCATAGTTTTCATTGATGACATATTGGTGTATTCAAAGACGAGGGAGGAGCATGAGGATCATCTTCGTATTGTGTTGGAAATTTTGCGTCAGAAGAAGCTTTATGCAAAATTCTCGAAGTGTGACTTTTGGTTGGGGCAAGTGGCATTCTTGGGTCATATTGTATCAGCCGATGGTATTTCTATGGATCCTGCTAAGGTTGAGGCTATCACTAAATGGCCGAGACCGACAACAGTAACCGAAGTTAGAAGCTTTTTGGGACTTGCGGGGTATTATAGAAGATTTGTGGAAGGGTTTTCACTTCTTGCTTTACCTTTGACGAAACTTATGCGGAAAGGAGAGAAGTTTGTGTGGAATGAAGAACGAGAGAAGAGTTTTGAGGAGCTGAAAAGGAGATTAGTTTCTTCCCCCGTACTTACTCTTCCTTCTGGAACAGGCGGATACCAAATTTATAGTGATGCATCGAAGAAAGGTCTTGGTTGTGTTCTTATGCAGCATGGTAAGGTTATCGCTTATGCATCAAGGCAACTAAAACCATATGAGGTGAATTATCCGACACATGACTTGGAGTTAGCAGCAGTTGTCTTCGCTCTTAAGATTTGGAGACATTATTTGTATGGGGAAACTTGTGACATCTTCACCGATCACAAAAGCCTCAAATATATTTTTACTCAAAAGGAGTTAAATATGAGGCAACGGCGTTGGTTGGAACTTCTCAAGGATTACGATGCAAATATTTAGTATCATCCTGGCAAGGCTAATGTGGTAGCGGATGCACTTAGTAGAAAGAACTCTGAAATTATGGCTTGTCTCAAAATTCAACCTGAGATTATCAAAGATTTAGAGCTCATGGAAGTCGAGTTAGTTGTTCGTAGTCCTGAAGGTTATATAGCGAGCCTAAAGATGAAACCTAACCTTATATTACGGATCAAGAAAGCTCAGAAAGATGATGGTAAATTATGGGCTGTGTTACAAAATTTAAAGTGGGTAAGCAAACAGAATTTCGGGTGGACGATCATGGTGTGATATGGTACGGTAATAGATTGTGTGTTCCTGATGATTCCTCTCTTCGAGAAGCTATTTTGAGCGAGGCACATAGTTCTCCCTTCTTTATTCAACCTGGCTCTGATACCATAATTGTAACATCCCACCCGTACGGGTTAAATGTCACACTTATGGCATCAAAATAAACGCAAGCGGAAGACTTTATTTATAAAATTAGTTCAACAAAGTTCCTCAACAAAGCAAATGAATTAATAGGTCTTGAACATAATGACCTTCAAACAAAAATAGATCCAATACAAAGTTTAAGCGGAAGACAAAATGCAAAATCCAAAGTTTAAGCAATTTAAATGAAATGAGGAAAACTATCATCCATTCGGTCCACTTAGAGCTCCTAAGCACTCTTCACTCATAACCCAGCTTCCCTCTTATTACCTGCCGCGGAAAAAAGAAATGCGGCTGAGCTAAAAAGCTTAGTGAACATATATGAACAAATATATAGACAAACGGATAGATCAAATATGCAAGGTAAATGAAATAGAACCACCATAAGCTTGTAGCAGAGATTTCATATATCATACAAACTGAACGAAACAGAAAGTCAATCAAAACATATAGAAATGCCCACCGAGCTCAAACAAATTTCTAAAGCATGCCACATGCTTAGACCCCTACAATCAAAAGCATATCATATCACATCAAATTGTACATGGGAGCTGCAGCTCTGGATGTACCCTACAAATGTGCAATGGGGTGTTGGCACCACACTAAGCCATGCACCAAATCATATCCAAATCCTACACATATTAGCCTAGGATGCATCCATACGCCCCCTACAAATCAAATCAAATCATATATGGCCAAGTGCATAAAGAGCACACACAAAAATAGGGACGCCATGGACTAATCACACCGCCACAGATAGTGTCACGCCGTTGGAGCCATAATGACACGGCCATGGTACCTCCATGGCTAGTTAATAGCTCGGGCATCTGAACAAATGAAAGGGCTCATATAACATATCGAAGCAGACATAATATATCCAAAGAAGGTCATGATCAAACATACGATTAAATTCATATCATGGCAGTGTCAAATGAAGCATATATCAGACGAATTCATAGGGCTCAACGAAGTTATCAAATAAGGTAGCAATGAATAACAAATCATAGGATAGGAAACATAAATAGGGATTTCAACGAGGCAAAATAGATACGGAGCAAAAGTCATGAGAATCCTTAAAGAAAGATAGAATATTTGTACCTTAAAAGCAAATCAACGCGTACCCGAAAACACAACTTACTCCTGCTTCAAGTTATCTACACGAATTAAGAAATTAATTATTACTTACTTATACATAACGATTATCATGATTCGTATATTATTGTTATATGCTAGTATTCTGACTATTATATACTTGAATTAGTAGTACTTGTATTCAATGTAATAAGTGTTATTTTGTAATCATATCCATCAATATAGCTTGCTGGTTAACTAGGTATTACTTGGAACTATGAATTATTCAATTATAATGGCTACTGTGATTTCATTTTACCTATAAAAATGATTATAACATGTACATTATATTATTATATTTATAAACATGTGTAGTACTAAAGGCCATAGCTAAAACTTATACTTATTTAGCCAACAATGAACCAAGTAACGCTTCTTTTTATATACATATTAATATAAGCTATAAGTTGTACCAGTTTAGAATCAAAGTTTTGAAAGCCATTATTTACAAGATTGTAGCCATCTACTCTACACTCCTCTTTTATGTTCAGCTATAAACAAAAAGAAAACAGATTCATGCATAGCTTCTTTTTCTTTAGTCCTAACGCACATATTTGGAGCATGCATGTATTTACGTATATATATGAACGGTTGAATAATGACTCTTAAAAGCAAGTAACCATTACGAGATTAATTAGCATGAATATTTACTTATGCATGATCCCATTAATTATTTCTACCTTTATACTAATTTAATCGCTATATATAAACAGACATGCACGTTCTAATATATGTGTAATTCACAACCAACTTCCCATAATGCACCCACCCATACCGAGTTAAACCTGATTATTATTTCTCCTTATGCCAAATTCGCAAAATAGACTTCAGAGGCTCATAATACGTATTTATATTGGCATTAGATTGTGATATTTATAAGTTATGATTTCATTATACATATTAAAAGGCCTGATGAGAGACCTATGAAACAATAGTTACAGACCCTTTTATGATTTCATTATAACCTATATCTTGTGTAATGTATGATTACGTATTTATAGATTTATAGATGTTTCAGGGGTTACCTCAAGGCTACACGTGAAGAGATCGAAACCGAAACAAGAACACGGACACTAAGAGACAACGAGACAAAATCGAACCTAATACCCAACGAACACGAACAGTTAATCGTACAGATCGCGAACCAAAACCTTACTCCCACACGAAACCAAAACCAAATCCAATCACGAGCCGAAAGCCGAACAGAGCTCGACCAGAATAACCTTAACCAAAACCGTGAGTACGTACACGAATAGAAACTCGAACAAGATCAATGATAGCGTGAACCCAACCCTGGGTTCTGCTACCCTCCAATCCTTCTTGATTTGCAGACTAAATTTTTAGTTAGGACTTGTTGGTGAGATTTGTTTTCAGAGAGTATATAACGTGTTTATGAGAGTGGAGCGTAGCATGAATCTTTATATAACGTAGTGGGGAACTAAGTTAGCGAATTAGAAGGGATAGGCTGACCGAGTTGTTTTGACTAAGTGTATAACGACCGAAAATAAGTTTGAATTTATCTTTGTATATATCTTATCTTTACTTTAATATATGCGTTGATATGAAATTATCCAAAGGAAAAGGAATTATAATCAATCCGGCATCAAGGAGTTTGATAACTTCCTTTTTGATAACCTCATGGATTTTCGGATTCACCCTTCTTTGATTTGAACCGCCGGTTTGAAGTCATCTTCTATTAAGATATTGTGAGTACAAAAACTAGGGTCGATACCCTTAGTGTTGGAAATTTTCCATGCGATGGCCCGTTTGTGTGACTTAAGAACCTTTAAAAGGGTGGCATTTTCTTCATTTTTTAATTCTTTAGAAATTATGATGGGTAATTTATCGGTTCCTTCTAAAAATGCATATTCAAGATGAGACAGTAAATCCTTAAGCTCGAGTTTCGGCAGTTCTTCGATTGAAGGCTTAGTCATAGTAACATCAACTTGCTTAATGCCGTCATTCTTCAACAGAAGGAGAGTCAGAGAAGGATCTTCATTCAATAATTTCTCAAGGTAAAGAATGTCTCCCTCCGTGTCGTAATAATCGTCATCTAAATTAGAAAGCTCATCCGGGGTATGTAGAAAAGTCTTAATTTCTTCCAAAATGAAATCTCCTCCCTCAAAAGGAGTGGGATTGCCACTTGATGAACTATCTGAAAATCCGAGCACTTCTTGAGCATACTCCTCGCAAGCAACGTCTATGACATTGACTTGATTAATCGTTTCGTAGCTACAGGAGTCTCTCAAAGTTTGCCCGACTTTAAATGTAATGGCCTCATCATCGACACGTAGAGTTAATTCTTCACCATAGACATCGATTAAAGCTCTAGCCGTCCTCAATAAAGGTCTCTCAAGGATGAGGGGCCGAGGATCAACATCGTAATCTATTACAACAAAGTCGGCCAGAAAATAAAACTTTCCTACTTTTACAAAAACATCTTCGGCAACTCCTTTTGGGTGAACGGTCGATTGGTCCACGAGTTTGAGTGTCATGCGGGTCAAAGTGAGTTCCATGAGCGAAAGCTGCTTCCATATAGAAAGAGGCATTAGATTAATGCTAGCGCCAAGATCGGCCAAGGCTAAGCATTCATCTAGCTCTGGAAAATCACATGGGATTAGAAATTTGCCGGGGTCTCCAAGTTTTTCGGGCAACTTCTTTAGGAGTACCGCCGAACAATTTTCATTTAACGGAGTTTTTGCTAATTCAAACAACTTTTCTTTATTACTTAGAAGACTCTTAAACGTAGAAGCAAACTTCGGCATATGAAGAAGAGCATCCGTGAAGCTAATATCGAAGTGTAATCTTTGAAAGATTTGAAGAAACTTCAACATTTGATTATTAGCTTTTTCACGGAGCTTTTGATCATTAAGTCTTGAAGGATAAGGTATTGACGGTTTAGGTTTAGGCTTCGGAGCAACTTCGGGCTCCGGAATCGGGTCTTGGACAACGAAAGGATTTGGAAGTGCTTTCTTGTTTTATTTGTGCAGGTACTTCCTAAACTTGTATTTTGCACTTTGTCCTTTGTCGCCTCGGTTTCACGTTCCACTTCCTTCGGGAGAGGAGAAGGAGTAGGTGGAATCGTAGGTCCATCATAAGCAACACCACTTCGGGTGGTAATAGCTTTCACGTCTCCTCTCGGGTTAGCAACGGTATTACTAGGAAGTGATCCCGAACCCGAGGGATTTTGATTTTGCATATTAGTTAATATGTTCATTATTTGATTGTTTTGATTTTCTATTTTATTGGTTCTTGCATCAATCGTAGATTTGAACTCATTTCGCAATTCCGTTTTCATGTTCGTCATTTGAGTTCGCATGTCTCTCAAAATAGCTTCATTACTCTTCATGTAGCTTGTTAACTCGTTCGAAGGTCCAACTTGAGCTTGATAATTCGGGGCTTGAAGATTTGGGGCTTGATAGTTGTTGTTTCCTTGATTGAAATTTTGCCCTCTTCCTTGATTGTTCGGAGCTTGATAATTCGGGGCTTGAAAATTCCCTTGATTTTGATTGTATCGGTTTTGATTATTTTGCACATTTGGTTGATTGAAACCGGGTGGTCCGAGGTAATTATTCGAGCGATAGCTTAGCAAATTACGGTCACCTTGCGGTTGGTAGGAATTACCCCCCGAATTATAGTTACCCGAAGCAGCATAAGCGGCCTCTTGAATGTAGCCACCGACGGCTGGGCACTCGGTAAAAGAATGAGGACCACCACAAGTCTCACATTTTGTATCAACAGTTTTGACCGTTTGTATTTGTCTCATCATCTCTACAAAATTCTTATTCATCATTTCCAATTGTCGAATAACTTCGGGACTCTCGGTAGTAGTAGTAGAAGAGATATTTCTGGACGTCTCATCTAGAAGTGCGGAGTGTCCCAATGGGTTGTGGGTGAGCGGTCATGTTCTCGATCAATTCGTAACATTCTTTCGGTGTCTTTTGCATAAAAGTTCCTCCCGCTGCAGCATTGATGGTGTCCCGATGACTTAATGTCAAACCATTGTAAAACGTATCAATTTGTGTAACCAAAAGCATGTTATGGTTAGGACACCGATCAATGGACAATTTATAACGCTCCCATGCCTCGAATAACGATTCGTGCGGTTTTTGCTCAAATTTCGTGATCTCGTTCCTTAACTTAGTCACCATGGAAGGAGGAAAATATTTCGAGAGAAATTTCCTCATCATAATTATCGAAGATGGTGAATGGGAATTCCTTGGAGGCTGATCTTACCATGCGATAGCATGATGCGTCGAAAGGAATATGAAAAAGAGACAAGCGTATTAAAAGGGCGTCATCGGTGAGACCCTATCTTTGTTTCATATGTTGAGTAATTTCCAAGAATTTATCCAATATGTTATTGGAATCGTCGCCCGGTAATCCGTATAAAATTTAAGAATTTGAACTTGTATGTATATGTGAGACGATGACCAAATTCCGTTAGCTTGAAATTGGGATCCGGGGCACATTGGTTTCCGCACGTTCACAATCTCATAGACGGTTGGCAATAAAACTCCTCCCATTGATAGGGGAGCTTGCCCGTTTAGTCTCACCATCGGAGGGGGTCCATTGTTTTTTAGCGAGGAGGGTGCCCCGCAGGAGGAAATGTGGTCCCATGTTATTATGAAGGAATGCTCATAACTTTCTCGAATCGGAAAAGAGTTGACGGTTCACCTAAAATTCTTCATCGAATAAGACTATGGGGGGTCTCTAAGCGGAGAAAATAGATTAGAAGAATTAGAACGAGTGCTCATGCACTAAAAACAAGATAAGAAAAATAAGATAGAACGAAAATATTTTTGTAACCGATAATCGAACAAGTATACGGTAGCTCTCTAGATAAACGCACAAAGAAGCGGAGGAGCGGGTAAGCGCGAAGCGTTTTAAAAACCTTCTCCTTTAGGGTCGAAGTTCGTTGGATCGACCCTCCTTAAACCTCTCTTAAAGTTTGTAAATCTAAAGGTGAGCCGTTTTCACAAGTGACACAACGGTTGATTTTTATGTTTTCTAATTTTTTTTGGTATTTTAAAAATAAATTGAAAGCAAAATATTTTTGTATTTTTATGTTTTTATAAAAGAAAATAGAAAACGATAACTTCACGAGGAAGGATCTTCAAGGCACTAACTTCAAATACTTCGCGAAAATCGTACACCTCTTCCCCGGCAGCGGCGCCAAAAATTTGATTCGATCCAAATAGTCTATATATAATTAAATATATATCCTAAATATCTCAAACTAATTATAGTATAGTAAGTTTCCCGTAAAACATAAAATTGCTTGAGGACAAACAATAGTATATTTCCCGAGTGTCGTATCCCGACGAGAAATGAATTTGAATTTCACGAAAGTATTTTGTTTTTGATGCCTTGATATTCATATTTTTATTGTGATACTAATTCTAAAAAACGAAAAAGAAAAAACAACGTAGAGCACGTAGTCAAATATCGGCAAAAAAACGACTAAACCTAAAACGTAGCGGAAGTAAAATCGGACTTAAATACGAAAAATGACAAAATTTAAGCCTACGAATGCAAATTTTATTTTTATAAATCCTAAATGACTTAAAATAATTTTCAGAAAAAGAATTATATTTTTTTTATTTTTATTTTATTTATTATGAATTAAAAACATATTAAATCTAAATTAATTATAAAAAATAGAAAACTAATTATAAAATATCTAGAAAAATTATGAAAAGTATATTGGATTATGTAGAATCTAAGAAAAATAAATGTTTGAAAAAGTGCTGAACAAATAAGCAGTAAATAAGTTAAAATGCCTAATAAGCTAAAACTAAAAAAACACCTTAAATAATAAATGTGTTGGGACTTTAATGAAAAAGTCCCAAGGGCGTGATGGTTAATGTGTGTGGTGTTGAGGCTTTAGTGTAAGGAAAGGGACGTCACAGGTTCGACCCCTATGACCTCTTATTTTTATGAACTATTTTTTTTTTCTTTTTGAAAAACTAAACTAATAAAAAAACAGTTTTTTGGATTTTGAAACTTAAAAAGCAAAGTGAAATCAAATAAGCCAATACTAAACCCTTACCTAAACCTAATAAGATAAAGTAACAAGAATTTAGCTGACAAATTGATCTCAAAAGCTTTTAAAAGCTGAAAGGGATTATGACTTAGACAAGCAGTTTTTAATAGAAGATAATGCTTCAACTTTGAGCTTAATTTTAAAAGACTTAATAGCACTTAGAATTAAACGGTGTTAACTTAAAAACAGATTAGGTTCACCTTCCAATAACACATAAAAGCAAGGTTTTAAGAATTTGGTTAAGAAAATAAAGCTGCAAATAGACTTTTTAAAAACTACAGTTCTAAAACTAAAACTACTTTTTTGGATTTCTAAAAGTTTATGAAAGACAAAATAATGGCTTTTTGTACCTTATAAATTTAAGCTAGATAAAATCAAAGATAAAACTCAAAGGTTTGAAAAACAAGATAAAGTTTGAACCCTTAATCAGCTTATTACCAATTTGATCCCTAATATCAAGCTTAATATATCCTACTTTTGATTTAGAAACACTGGACTTTGAACTCTTTTGAACAGTGTGTATTTTAAAGGCTGGTTGACTTAAAAACAACAAGGAAAACTTTCAATCTTTTTTTTTTTTTTTTTTTTTTTTTTATTTTCTTTTTTTTTATTTTTTTTTTTAATTTTCCTTTTTTTTTTTTATTTTTTTTTTTTTCTTTCTTTTTTTTTTTATACAAACCACTTACTACTGCATCAAGGACTTCAAAACAAACTTAAAAACAATACTAACAAGCTCTCAATCAAATTTTTTAACTTAAACAAGCTTAAAACCTCACATAACCTTCACAGATTCAAACATTAGTTTTTATAAACCTGAAAACTTTGATTTATACTTAAACAACTTTAAGAACTGAATTTTATACTTCATTAAAGATTACTAACTTTTATTAAAGTGCCAAAAGGAAACTAGCAGTACTAACTCAAGTTAGTACTGCTAGTGCCAAACACTCCTTTAAAAGCTGATTTTCCATATTGAGCTTTTTAAAACTGATTTAAACTTGGATTTTTTAGAACAGGTTAACAACTAAGTATAATAGAGACTCATAAGCAAATTCCTACACAAATAAGCACTTAATTGATAAGCTAGATTAATTAACATTTTTACTTTTCTTTTAGTTTTTATAACAGCTTTATAGTGAAAACTTAAACTAATGAGATATAAGATTACAAATAAGCAACAAAGAGCAACAGAAGGCTATTATAAGAAGTAATAAGCAAAACTAAACAGTTAATAAGACCTAATAAGCATAAATAAGCAATAAGCAGTTTAAAGCTATAAAGTGTAAAGAGGAGCTTACAAAGGCCCTTTGCTCAAAACAAGGGCATCAATATGCTCTTAGAGCTTATTTACTGAGCTCCAGCTTATCAAAGATAAGCTGGTATTGTCCATGAACCCATCCAAGTCTGGTTCATCATCCAATATAAGCTGAGGTAAATTTGGGGAGGATTTTGAATGAAACAAGCTCAGTTAAGCTTTTGAGGGCTTAACTGAGTAATAAACTAGCTTATTAGTAATAGAGAAAGCTTATTGAGCTTTTTAGAGTATAAATGAGCTTATTAAACCATAAGTGCATTAAGGTAAAAACAGAATTAGAGCTTAATATAAAGGAAACTTTATTTTTATTAATAAGAAACGAGATTACAAAGCTTTTGAATACAAATGTTTAACAAATAAACTGAAAATTAGAGACAGCCATTACTTTGATACATCTGTTCATCTTGTGGACAACTGAAGATGGTGACAATTCTTAAACAACTGGTATGATTTATCAAAATTTTCTTTATATATATATCTTACTTTGATAAACAGACTTAACTGTGAACAAAGCAGTACTTTGTTTAAAGTACTGCTAGTTTAAAACAAACAGTACCTTGTTGAAAGTACTGTTAGTTAAAAAGTTGTTTTTGAAATATTGTGAAGATTTGAGTGTGCAAAAAGGTTTAAGGCACAAATATTTGAACATCAAACTGTTTTAAGGGATTGAGTGTTGGTTAACCACCACACAGCAAATGGTAATCAATTCACCATGTCTTACAAACATAAGAATTGACTAGTCCAAATCAAACAGTTTTGGTAAAGACATCTCAAATCTGTTGATGGTTGACAATTTACCAAAAATTGTATGGTGATCAATACACCATGGTATTACACTGAATTATTGGCTACTCCAAAGCAAACGGCTTTTTGGTAAAGAGAACTCAAATCCGTTGATAGCTTTAATAGTTTGCTCAAAACTATATGGTCCTCAACTCACCAATGTTTTATTACTGAGAGTTGGCTAGTCCTGAGCAAACGGCTACAGGTAAAGACTAATCAAATCCGTTTATGGTTATAATGACTTACCAAAAGTCATATAGTATTCAACACACTATGATTCATGTTCTGAGTGTTGAAGTGGTTTTCAGTTCACCATGGATTATTACCTTTTCTAGGTACCAAAGAACTGACTAGCCCAAGAGTAAATGGCTACTTGGTAAAGGCTCATAAAAACCATTTGCGTTGCTGCGAAGACATGTTGCTGAGAAGAACAATCTGTTTGATGCAAAGACAAAGATTTTTGAAGAAATGTTTATGTTCAAGATAAGAGGTTTCATTTCAAGATACTCAAACAGATTGTGTACAAGATACTGCTCAAAGGATGAAGCTTAAAAGATTAAAGGCTGGTACTACTTTAAAGACAAGACAGACTGATGCTGAACAAAGAAGACCAACTATCAAGAAACTTGAAGTCAAGCAAGTAGATTTCAAGTTAGGGGAGGATTGTTGGGAAATGCAAGTCAAAAGGTCAAAGTACTGCTAAGCAAAAGGTCAAAGTACTGCTAAGTTGAAGATCGAAGTACTGCCTACTTAGTAAGGAAAAGTCAACGTACTGCCATGCCGTGGATAAAGGAATCTTAAAGGATTATCATTTAAACGGTTATGTTAGTAATTATCTTGTAACAGTTAATCTAGTGATTAGTATTGATTAGAGTTTATGATATACAAGGACTGTACACCTACTAGAGTTATCCTTATGGTTATAAAAGGATCTCTAGGAAGGTATTAGAACAGATAGAAAAACATGAATTATTAGTATTGTATTAGGGATCTGCAAGTTAGGCAGATTCAAAAGGTTTATAATACAAATCATTTGATTAACCTGTGTGTGTTCTTCTTAAGTACTGCCAACTAGATTCCGCATAGTTGACAGTATATCAGTGTTTCATTAAGGAATAACGATCCTACACAAAACACTTCTTAGAATCTTCATTCTCCAATACCATGCCTTTACCAAAATTCCTCTATATATGAACATCATTCTTTTTCATCTCAATCACATCTTCACTTCTAAAATCTTTCATTTCTCTTCAAGTTCTCAATGTCATCCTCTAGCAAATCCCCTCGTGACTACTTACGAAAATACCAAAGGGCTATTCTCGAGCCTTGGAGACAAAGTCATGGTCTTCCTCCTTCACCACCTTCTCCTCCACTAAATAGGACTACTCCCACCTCTCCTATTTCAAATAACTCTCTCTCATACTCTTCACCTCTAAAAAACTTAAATCAAAACCTAAATGAAATTCATCACCTATCAAATCTGCTTGACATAAATCTCCAACAAGCAATTGAAGCCAAAAATCCTTTACCTCCTACCTCACCATATATCCCTCCACCTTCTTTAGATCAAGTAAACTTTTATTCAAAATTTTGTCATTGTTGCTTGGATACCCGAAATCTATTTGATACATTAAAAGATGACCTTAATCGTATCAAATCTCTCATCATTGGTCCTTCCACTCAATTTCCATCCTCAATAACAACCTCCTCACCATAATTGAGCACTCTCGAAAGATCAAGTTCACCTAACAATAAACAACCCATCTTTTGATTATGGCATCTTCTATAATTCAAGAATCCACGAATGTAGATCTATGCCTTAGTATGTTTTTTATGTTGTATGAATGTATTCCTTGCATTTTTTATTGTATGAGTTTCTTGATTGTTAAATGAAACTCCCTTTTGGGTGACTTGAATTTAATGTTA
>BQNB010067011.1:0-34352 GCA_026074375.1 Tanacetum coccineum | reverse complement strand
TTTTGATATTATATACTTTATACACATATATAGAAAATCTTGCACCCGTTTAAGGAAGAGACTTGAGGCATCACTCTAAATCCGAGAGTGAGCCTTTTTAGTTTGTATTAAAAACGCAAATTTATGTTACTTGTTATATATTTATCGAGAGAAATGATTGGTAAAACATATTGAGTGCGTGATGGCTAAAACGTGAGTAATCAAGATAACTAACAAAGGGGAGATAAGTGGGAAGACAAAGAGCAATTAACAGTTGACAATTATAGTGTAAAAGAAAGAAAAAAATTGCATGTTTAGAAGCATATCATGCATTATGCGCAATTGATGTGACATATTAGTGTTTGTCGAATCAACTTGATTGCTCGATTGAGATAATATGTAATTATTGTCATTTGAATTAAGATTTACAAGCGTAGCTAAAATGTTTTATAACTTTTTGGTCGTAAGTTCTAATCATGTGATTTAATAACAATGTTGACGAGTTTGTGATGTGCGTTTGTTTGTCTTTATTAGTTTTTTGTTTTACATTCAATTGCTTACTAGGATCCTTTTATGATGGTGTTATGAAAGAGTGGTTAGCACTGGAGTAACCGTCTAAAACTGTAAATGAAAAGAATACAATTATCATGTACCTTTTACACCCTCAAGAGACCTACATAATCAGACCATCCCCTTCAGTATCCTACTACAACAACGATGACACATTGTTATTACTCACATCTTTTTTTCATCGATGGTAGCCCATTCATAGTGATTCCTCATATCCTTACAAGCACTCCAACGAGCTCTTCCTACTTGTTTATCTTTTACATCGACGAGTACACCACACTGTTTCTTCATGTGCTCCCTTTACAAAAAAAAAAAAAACAATAGCAACATACATTACATTTGTTTTCGTGACTCACCAGTTTTAAGGGTGCCAAAGAAACATAAAGAATAAGGTTACTCGAATCAGGTTGATACGTGTTATAGACCTTATTTAGGTCAACTCTTAATAGGTCCGACTTCAAGTGATAGTTTTTCGCTTATTCAAGTTTACCCGTATAATCTAAACAATGAGATTTTAGTACATTTAATACTAAAATCACTTGCTTTTCTAATTCTTTGTCCTATGATAGTTCTCATTTAAGTTGAACCCAACCCGACTAATCGTTACCCAAATAACCTAAAACCTTATTAGTATCAACTTTAAGTAAGTCTCATCTTCTCCAAACCCCAATTAACCCGACTTGAATAACCCTTAATTCATGGCTCCTTTGTAAATGCATCAAAATACAAGGACCCAAAATCAATTTCCATAAATAGAAAAACCGAAATACATTTTTCAATTTCCCTTTATTTTCGTTACCATCATCGTTAAGGCATCTACACTATATCTGTGTGTGTTTTGTTAGTGTTAAACAACTTCCCTTCCACTACCTCTCTCTCTAGATCTCTCTAACTCAAACAGAGAGATCAATCACCTAATTTTATATATAAAAACCTTTAAACGACATCGTTTCAATCAAATCATATCAACAGATCACAACCGTTTGATTTGATTCGATCTGATCTGATCCGCCGTCACTATGGCGACGGTTGCTGCTAATGCTCCGATCACTATGAAAGAGGCACTTACGGTATATATTATATTTATAATTATAATTTTTACCTTTTTAGAATAACTTTATCTGATTTGATTTGATGTGATTGAATATTGTTTTATTTTTCATAGTTTGTATCAGTTAGTATGAAATAGTGTAATTAGGTTATTGGATCTCGTGATGTTTAGATGTGTAGTATGAGTAGACGGCGCTTTGATGTATCGAAACCGAGATTAATTCAGATAATTTGATGGTTTGGACTCGATGCGATGTATAAATGTGGGAGATTTGTTTAGATCTGTGGTATGAAGTAATTGATGTGTTTATTTCAAGCTTGTTTATGGTGATTTGTAGTCTAATTGATAAATAAGTTTCTGTTTAGATTAGTTAGATTAGTAGACGTACAGTGTATAGGACTATAGGAGAAGTGTATTTTGTGTAACTTTACCCTCAGGAGCAGAATTTTGGTTTTATGATTAAATTCGATAGATCTGTGGAACTGAATGATTGATGGAGTTATGAAAGCGTAGTTTTAACTTTTAAGTGATTTGATTTTGAATTGTGTGTTGTTGCTGTTGCAGTTGCCGAGTATAGGGATCAATCCGCAGTTTATTACGTTTACGAATGTGACGATGGAGTCGGATAAGTTTATTTGTGTTAGGGAGACGTCGCCTCAGAATAGTGTAGTGATTATTGATATGAGCATGCCGATGCAGCCGTTGAGGAGGCCGATTACCGCTGATTCGGCTCTTATGAATCCAATTTCCAAAATTTTGGCTCTTAAAGGTACAATTTTTTTTTTATGCTGTCTCGCCCTTTGATATACGAACTGATAAATATGTTACTTTTAGCTTCTTGGCAACCAATATAATTTGCAATCTGGTTTCATTATTCTTGTATCTATATACATGGTTTTGGTTCAAATTGGCGTCTACTGAACTATTCTTAACATGTTGGAAGTATTGAGGGGTACTGTAATGCTTGCATATCTTGTTACCTTAGTAACGAGTCTAGGAAAGTTTTGAAAAAAATGTAAGCTCTCGAGGACTGCCAAAATAGAGAACTCGTAATATTTTTCATTGGAAAACTTAGTTAAAAAACAGCTTGTAACAAGGTTCTTAGAGAAACAGCAAGGTTAGTTTCAGACCATCGCTATAAAGCTAACCAACACTCTAATTATCTTACAGCTCAACTTCCCGGGACAACTCAAGATCATTTGCAGATATTCAATATTGAGATGAAAGCTAAAATGAAGTCTCATCAGATGCCCGAGCAGGTGGCAACTTTATCTATATTATCATTAAATGATTTATCGTATTTCTACTTTTTTGTTGCCAGTACTGACGTTTTTGTGACTTCATTATAATTCCATCTTCAGGTTGTCTTTTGGAAGTGGATTACACCTAAGATGTTGGGCATGGTAACCCAGACCTCGGTATATCATTGGTCTCTTGAAGGTACACTTTTTTTGTTTCCCTTTTATATTATATGTAATAAAGAGACTATTTTTTATACTTGTAACTAATTTTTTTCTACACAGGTGACTCTGAACCTGTGAAGATGTTTGATAGGACAGCCAATTTATCGAACAATCAGATTATTAATTATAAATGTGATCCAACTGAGAAATGGCTGGTGTTGATTGGAATCGCTCCTGGCTCACCTGAGGTGTGTTGTTACTCTAAAATGATTATATTGTGATCTTATAATGGTTTTTATGTGGATTAAATTTTTTCATAAGGGTTACAACTTGATGTGATGTTCTAATGTAATATGAGGACCATATCGATTATCAAATTATTTGACATGAACTGATAGCTGTGTCATTTTATTGTGTGTGGGTTAGAAAGACATATTGCACTGCGTTGAAGTTGCTCCCTTTTCATAGATATGTCCATATATAATTTCTTCTGGTATAGAATCTAGTATCTTTACTTTAGGTGGTGACTGCAGTTAAGAATGTTGGACAACCCTAAAAGCTTTGTATATTTATGTCATTTTATTGCTAGTAGACCTGGTGATAAAATGTGTAGCAATCGGAATGTATATGTGACTGCCCAAATATAACATTTCAGACAAAGCATGGAGTGTAAACGTGGTTTAGATTGGCTTCCTGATTTCTTTTAATCACTTACATTTGCCATTGGACATGATCCGTGGATCAGTTCACTTTCTCTTTAAACAAATGTTGTAAATTGCTCTTTGGTGTTATCCTCTCGGCCCCCTTTTGCTCCAAGGTTGTCTAGATTATTTACTTAGCCGATAATGTTCTATGTCTGATTATTACCAAATAAAGAGCATATCATTCGGAAAGGAGATCCAGAATATCATTTCTAGGTGGACTTCTGAACAAGTCTAGTTAAGATTTTTACCAAGTTCAGTAATTTATGCAAACCTTTACACCAAGGTCACCTCCTTTAAGTTTGAGTCGAGTTTTATATGTTGATATATTCTATAACCTGCCTATGTTTTCAATATTGACAGAGACCGCAGCTAGTCAAAGGAAATATGCAGCTCTTTTCTGTTGATCAGCAGCGGAGTCAAGCTCTTGAGGCACATGCAGCATCGTTTGCTACTTTGAAAGTATGGATACTTTTTCACGTTAAATCATACGTGGGAACTACATATATTAGAGTGTCATCTGTAAGTATTATATATTGACATTACTATGTTCCGTTCAGGTTCCTGGCAATGAGAATCCTTCCATTCTTATTTCTTTTGCAACCAAAAGCTCGAATGCTGGACAGGTTACATCCAAGCTGCATGTCATTGAGCTAGGTGCCCAGCCAGGTGCGGTCACACATGTTTTGTGTCTTCAATGTTTCTTTTAGTCCTAAAAATAACTTATGTAAGTTTGATATTCATCTAATATTTTTTCCGTCTTCAACTGGAAATAAATATGCAGGGAAGCCTTCGTTTACCAAAAAACAAGCAGATCTCTTTTTCCCTCCTGATTTCGCAGATGATTTTCCAGTTGCCATGCAGGTAACTAATGTCGCTGTTGTCTCTGTCTCTCTGAGATGGTTTGCTGCAATATGACCTAACATATTTATTTCTAAATTTGCAGATATCCCATAAGTATGGTTTGATTTATGTCATCACCAAACTGGGGCTTCTATTTGTATATGATCTTGAAACCGCTACTGCAGTTTATAGAAATAGAATTAGCCCAGATCCTATTTTCTTGGCATCTGAAGCTACGTCAGTTGGGGGATTCTATGCTGTTAATAGACGTGGACAGGTGTTACTCGCAACCGTAAATGAAGCAACAATTGTGCCTTTTGTTAGTGGACAGGTAAGTTTAAAAGCTTCTTGTATCATTGGTTGATATGCCCATTTTGCTATCGGTGTGTGAATTCGAAGTACTTTCGCAGCTAAACAACCTGGAGCTTGCTGTCAGTCTTGCCAAACGAGGAAACCTGCCTGGAGCAGAAAATTTGGTAAACTTTTTGTATAATTCTTTTGATATATTCATTCTCTCTTAGTCTCTTTTGCCAGTGTTTGGACTATTGATGCCATTATGAATTCTTAAAGTTGAGAGGAATAGTTTGTGTTAGATTTCTATATTAAATCATTAGAAGTGGAAGTTATTTTGCTCTAAAATATCACCAGTGTCACTGTGTCAGTTCTTGTGACAAGACAATGGCAAATGCTATGACATCATAATCAAAGTCATATTCCTTTCATAGGAATCTTACAGTACGCAAATGCTATTTAAAAAAACTAAATGGATGCCCTTGGTATGTGAATTAGTTGAGGTTCTTTCTTCTATTGCCTCGTAAAATTTGTAGTTAGTTATAAAGAATTACCCAACTTTGTTGTTTTTAATGACGCGTGGGTATCGGTCAGCCATTTTCTTCATTAACAGTTATCAACTAATTGACATGTGTGTATTTTAGGTTGTTCAACGTTTCCAAGAGCTGTTTGCTCAAACAAAGTACAAAGAGGCTGCCGAGCTTGCTGCAGAATCTCCTCAAGGCATCCTCCGTACACCAGATACTGTTGCAAAATTTCAGGTATTCTACTTTTTCAGTTGCGACTTGTGAGTAACCTCTATGTTGATGCTATTTTATTAAGTTTTTTAGCTGTTTTGAGATTTTAACCTTCATGTATTTGATTGCAGAGTGTTCCTGTGCAAGCTGGACAAACACCACCATTACTGCAGTACTTCGGGACCCTTCTGACAAAAGGAAAACTGAATGCATTTGAATCCTTGGAACTCTCACGCTTAGTTGTCAATCAGAACAAGAAGAATCTACTAGAGAATTGGTTAGCTGAAGACAAGCTGGAATGCAGTGAGGAACTCGGAGACCTTGTAAAGGTATGATTTATAGATGTCGAAAATATTATGGTTTTACGTACATCTGCAAAATATTCTCGTTTTTTACCAATTTTCTTTCTCAAACTGTGTAGACTGTAGACAATGATCTCGCATTAAAAATATACATCAAAGCTCGAGCAACACCGAAAGTCGTGGCTGCTTTTGCTGAGCGAAGGGAGTTTGACAAAATTTTGATTTACTCCAAGCAGGTAGGTGTTACTCTCATTGCAGTAATATGCCGGTGCTACTGTAAATTATACGAGTTCTTTGTAAATAGAATATGAATATTCTTCAAAGTGCCACAATTTCTTATAAAATTTATGCTGATTTGACACAGGTTGGGTATACACCTGATTATTTATTCCTTCTGCAAACAATTCTTCGATCAGACCCTCAGGTATTATTTCTTTTTTAGTAAATAGTTCGGTTGTGAACGTTTTAACCACTACCAGAAATGTTCATTCATCCATGGCTTTTGTTTTTTAAATCAAACTTCGATTTGCTTTCTCAAAATTGATAAAAGTATAATTTGGGCTGCCGTAATTTTAAATGAATGAAAGCAAAACTTATGACCTTGCTTCTTTCTTCAGGGAGCTGTTAATTTTGCTTTAATGATGTCACAAATGGAAGGAGGTTGTCCTGTTGATTACAATACCATCACAGATCTCTTTCTTCAGGTTTGTTAATATGTTAATTATGTATTAATGTATTCTCTTAAACAATCTTTAGTATCAAGAAAAGAACTTCTTTGTAACCAGTATTAAATGCATTGATTCCATCTCTTCAGAGGAACTTGATACGAGAGGCGACAGCTTTTCTCTTGGATGTTTTGAAGCCCAATTTGCCAGAACATGCTCACCTCCAAACTAAGGTTACATATATCTGCTGCTGATGAACTACTACAGTACTCTTTAGCCATCTTGGATACCTATGGGCTCACAAGTTTCTTAATATACACAGGTTCTTGAAATTAATCTTGTTACATTCCCAAACGTTGCTGATGCCATATTGGCTAATGGTATGTTTAGTCACTATGATCGTCCTCGGATTGCCCAACTTTGTGAGAAAGCAGGTCTTTACGTTCGAGCTCTTCAGGTTGGCCAATGTTCAGAAACTTGTATGTTATTATTTCAAATCTGTATCATCTGTTTGGTTGAAACTTCGTTATTTTTGCAGCATTACAGTGAATTGCCGGATATCAAACGTGTTATTGTGAATACTCATGCAATAGAGCCACAGGTTTGTTATTTTTCTACTTGTGTACCTAATAGCATTTAGCATGAATGGTACCCGACTAGCTTTCTTTTTTATAGTCTCTTGTAGAGTTTTTTGGGACTCTATCAAAGGAATGGGCGCTAGAGTGCATGAAGGATCTTTTACTGGTCAATCTGAGAGGAAACCTTCAGATAATAGTTCAGGTAACAATGGCTATTTTTAATGTTACTGGTTATTATTTGAACTTCTAAGTCAAACATGTAGAGTAATTTGCTGGCGACTGATACTATTCTATGGATTGTAGGTTGCTAAGGAATATTGTGAGCAGCTGGGAGTGGAAGCATGCATTAAACTTTTTGAGCAATTTAAATCGTATGAAGGTCTTTACTTCTTTTTGGGGTCATATTTGAGCTCCAGGTAATTCTTTTGAATGCCGCACTGTGCGCCAAAATGCTACTCTCAATGTTTGATATCTTGCATTGTGACATGAACTTGCATTTACTTACATTCAACATCACAGTGAGGATCCGGACATACACTTTAAGTACATTGAGGCGGCTGCAAAGACGGGCCAAATCAAGGAGGTTGAGCGCGTAACAAGGGAATCTAATTTCTATGATGCTGAGAAGGCCAAAAACTTCCTGATGGAAGCCAAGCTTCCTGATGCAAGGCCGTTAATTAATGTCTGTGACCGTTTTGGCTTTGTTCCAGATCTCACCCACTACCTCTATACCAACAACATGCTTCGGTATATCGAAGGTTATGTTCAGAAGGTATGGTCCCTCGCAAAGAGTTCATAATAAATTTTTATCCATTTGTGTTGGGTTGGAATTGGCGGTGTATCTGACATATTAATGTGTCTGGTTTTGACTTGGATCGGATCTACTACAACGGCTCAAAAAACTTAAACCAAGTGATCCGGTGAATCATTTTATGTAGTCAGATCAATGCTTGGTTCAGTTCGTGATCCCTTTAAGATTTAAAAGGAAAAAATGCCAATTAATAATATAGTTATATTTAACTCATATTTTCTTGTTCATTCTCCGATTATAGTCATAGAAAGTTTTAGAATCTAACCTGTTTTTAGATTATTACTTGGGTTGAGTCAAATCATGATCTATCACTCTATCAGCTAATGGATCATATCAGATCATTAGTCAGTCAGATCCAAATCTGTCCGACATGCCTATATATGAGGGCTTATGTTGTATCTATGTAGGTCAACCCTGGGAATGCCCCACAAGTTGTAGGACAACTTCTAGATGATGAGTGTCCTGAGGATTTCATCAAAGGTTTGATCCTATCAGTTCGCTCTCTGCTTCCGGTTGAGCCTCTTGTGGACGAGTGTGAAAAGAGGTTGGTTGTCTCTTCGCTTATTTATGCTCTATGTACAATCTTAGTTTGCAACCTTATGTTTTACTTGTCGCTTACAGGAACCGACTTCGGTTACTAACTCAGTTTTTGGAGCATCTTGTGAGCGAGGGAAGCCAAGATGTCCATGTCCATAATGCTTTGGGTAAGATCATCATAGATAGCAATAACAACCCAGAGCACTTCCTTACTACCAACCCATATTACGATTCGCGTGTTGTGGGAAAATATTGCGAGAAGCGTGATCCCACACTCGCTGTTGTTGCATATCGCAGAGGACAATGTGATGATGAACTTATCAATGTCACAAACAAGAACTCTCTGTTCAAGTTGCAAGCCAGGTACTAGACTTGTTGAGGTTTTTATTATTTGCTATCTTATTAATGTGACATGTGTTTATGTCAACTAATATTTAATCTTATTGTAATAATAGATACGTTGTTGAGAGGATGGATGGTGATCTTTGGGAGAAGGTTCTTAACCCAGAGAATGAATATAGAAGGCAGCTCATTGATCAAGTTGTCTCTACTGCTTTGCCTGAGAGCAAGAGCCCCGAGCAGGTTTCTGCTGCAGTTAAAGCTTTCATGACTGCTGATCTTCCCCATGAGCTAATTGAGCTTCTTGAGAAAATTGTCCTACAAAACTCTGCTTTCAGTGGCAATTTCAATCTGCAAAACTTGCTTATCTTGACAGCCATTAAGGCAGACCCATCACGAGTCATGGACTACATCAACAGATTAGACAACTTTGATGGTCCTGCTGTTGGTGAGGTGGCTGTAGAGGCACAACTTTACGAAGAAGCATATGCTATATTCAAGAAGTTTAACTTGAATGTTCAAGCAGTCAATGTTTTGTTGGATAATATCCAAAGCATTCCACGGGCTGTTGAGTTTGCATACCGTGTTGAGGAAGATGCTGTTTGGAGTCAGGTGGCTAAAGCTCAACTCAGAGATGGGCTGGTGAGTGATGCAATAGATTCATTCATTCGTGCTGAGGATGCTACTCAATTCTTGGACGTTATTCGTGCTTCCGAGGACACAGATTGTTACAATGATTTGGTGAGGTATCTTCTGATGGTGAGAGAAAAGACCAAGGAGCCAAGGGTGGACAGTGAGCTCATATATGCATATGCAAAGATTGAAAAGTTGAGCGAAATTGAGGAATTTATCCTTATGCCAAATGTTGCCAACCTCCCTAATGTTGGTGATCGCTTGTTTGATGAAGCGTTGTATGAAGCTGCCAAGATAATATATGCCTTCATTTCCAACTGGGCTAAGCTGGCTGTCACACTTGTGAGGCTGCAACAGTTTCAAGGTGCTGTTGATGCAGCTCGTAAAGCAAATAGTGCCAAGACATGGAAAGAAGTTTGCTTCGCCTGTGTTGATGCCGAGGAGTTCCGCTTGGCTCAGATATGTGGGCTCAATATTATAGTGCAGGTGAGTACTTATAAACTTCGAATGTCTAGTAGTAATGAATACTATATGCTGTCTTAATTTCTAAAGGTCTCATTGAAATTTGTAGGTGGATGATCTGGAAGAGGTCAGTGAATACTACCAAAACAGAGGATGCTTTAACGAGTTGATATCTCTTATGGAAAGTGGTTTAGGGTTAGAACGTGCTCATATGGGTATCTTCACCGAGTTGGGTGTTCTCTACGCCAGATACCGCCACGAGAAGTTAATGGAGCATATAAAACTCTTCTCGACCCGTCTCAACATTCCAAAGCTAATTCGCGCTTGTGATGAGCAACAACACTGGAAGGAACTAACATATTTGTATATCCAATATGACGAGTTTGACAATGCTGCCTCAACCGTCATGAATCATTCCCCAGAGGCTTGGGATCATATGCAATTTAAGGATATTGCAGTTAAAGTGGCAAATGTTGAGCTCTATTACAAGGCCGTTCACTTCTATTTAGAAGAACATCCCGACCTTATCAATGACGTTCTCAATGTCCTTGCACTGCGTGTTGACCATACACGTGTTGTGGACATTATGCGTAAGGTACGGCGGGAAACCTACAGATTTGTTTTCTAATACCTTTTCTTATGTATATGGATTCTATGCTGACTTCATGAATTGCAGGCGGGCCAACTTCCTCTTGTGAAACCATACATGGTTGCAGTTCAAAGCAATAATGTATCTGCTGTGAACGAGGCATTGAATGAAATCTATGTTGAGGAGGAAGATTACGATCGATTGCGTGAATCTATTGATTTACATGATAACTTCGACCAAATTGGTCTGGCACAGAAGGTGTGTTCAATTGCTTTGGGGTTTTCTTTTTTTGTTTTATATATACAAACTTTAATCTATATGGTGTGTATGTTTCTGGCAGATTGAGAAACACGAGCTTCTTGAGATGAGGCGTGTGGCTGCATATATTTACAAGAAGGCCGGTAGATGGAAGCAGTCTATCGCATTGTCTAAGAAAGACAAGGTTTACAAAGATGCAATGGAGACTGCTTCACAATCTGGGGATCGTGAACTTGCTGAAGAGTTGCTTGTTTATTTCATTGAACAGGTATGATAAATTATACTCCGTAGTTATATAAGATTCACTTGCTCGACTAATTTGGTCACTAATTTACATATTCCTATGAAATGGGTAGAACTTTGAAAGTTTTATCAGTTGAATACTTCTTTAATTTTAGCGATAAATAGTCTTCCTATCATCTTGGATGTCTTTGTCATAGTTTTTTGAGATTGAAAGATGTCTTTTTTTGATATGTGGTTTTTCCAATTTTTTTTTTTCGAACGGCAAACTTTTTACAACTTACACCACCTATCTCACAAATTCTATCTCACATGTCTCGAACGAGACTTGAACCCACAACATTTAGGTTGATGGGCGACTCACATACCGCTGGACCAAGGGGCCTTTGGTCTTTTCCAAAATTAAAAGTGGGTCATTTGGTAACGACATCTTGTATTTGTTTCTGCAGGGTAAGAAGGAATGCTTTGCTTCATGTCTCTTTGTTTGTTATGATCTCATTCGTCCAGATGTTGCCCTTGAGCTTGCCTGGTTGAACAACATGATCGATTTCGCCTTCCCGTATCTGCTTCAGGTGAACTCATCTTCTAATTTCTTTTTATTCTCTCATGAATTTTGATTAATTTAAGTTTGTGGTTCCAAGCTCACTCTCACTATTTGTTTTTTTGCAGTTTATCCGTGAATATACTGGTAAGGTTGATGAACTAATCAAGGACAAGATAGAATCGATCAAGGAAAATAAAGCCAAGGAGAATGAAGAGCAGGATATCGTTAAGCAGCAGGTATTTACTCATCTCATCTTATAACGCTGTTTTAAATTTGCTTCTTAATGTGTGATCATAAAATTATTTCGCTATTTGCAGAACATGTATGCTCAACTACTCCCTCTTGCGCTACCTGCTCCACCGGGTATGATGGGTGGCGGCCAAATGGGTGGAGGCTATGGCCCACCACCGCCCATGGGTGGAATGGGAATGCCGCCGTTGCCCCCATTTGGGATGCCTCCAATGGGTTCGTATTAATTGAAGCGGGACTTTAGTGAATAGTGGTGGTTGCTTCTCGCGTGTGGGTCCCTTTTTGAGGAAAGAATGTGGCATAATTTGCTTGTTTTGGAAGATGGATAAAATTTGTTATAGTTGAGACTAATTGTGTTCTTTTTTTCTTCTAGTGTGTGGATATGTTTTTCTTGTAATATTCTTTTGGGTAGACGGAGGCATTTTTTTGCAGCTGGTAGGGCAGCAAAATCGAGTATAATGGTGAAATTGTGTAATGTGTACCAAAAACAAGGGTCAAATAGGATTGATATGCGAACTTTTTATACTGGTAATTTGTTTAGTTGGCTTCTTTATGCTCTTGCACCTCATTATTAGAAAGAAAATTTGGTCCCTCCATGTTTTTTTTAATCTTAAATCATGTCTTTTTAATCTAATGAAATGGATGGTTAAGATTTGTCCCTTGATATGCAGAGAGAAACTAGTATGCAAAATAACTCACCTCATATATTATATTAAATATTAAAATAGTGTCTCTAAATTTAATAATATATTATAAAATAATATAAAATTATTTTATTTTATTACGTTTTATATTTTCTCTCTTCTGCATCAAATCAAAATCTTAATCTTAATTTTAATCTAATCCTAAACTCATCTACAAACCAAACGGGCCTTTAGAAGATTAACATTGCATGAGGATATTGAAAAAACAGTTAACTACATTTTTGGTCCTTGTGGTTTACTGGGTATAACGGTTTTTGTCTAATAGTTTAAAATGTAACGGATCATGTTCATTTTTGGTCGACCCGTAACACCTTTAGTCCATTTTTAGCTGACTGTTAGTTTGACTCGTTAAAAAATCATAAAATAACTAAAGTCCTTTTTTTCAATATTATTCATATTATTGTTATATAATTATTATTACTAAACACAAATATTAACTCACAAACACATCATTTTATCATCTAAAAGTCTTCACCTCTCATCTTCATTATCAAACACACAAATAACATCTTCACCTTCATCAACAAACATCACACAGCCAAAACCAAATCTCCATTCCCTCAATCTTACCTTATTTTTTTCATAATCAAACCTATTAGGCACCTTTCTTATTTAGCAAAAAAACTCAGTGGTTGTTGTGGCTCGTGGTGACGATAGTTGGTGATACCCAACACCCAAAACACCAGATCTGTGGTGGCGTGATGGGTGGTGGTGATTTTGAGTGGTGGTGGCTGGATGTGTGTGGCAACAACAATAAACCTCTTTTCTTGACGAGTGAAGCCCGAATCATAAACTCAACTAGACAGACACCTTTCTTTCTTTATTAATCCACCAGTAAACCGAACACTAAACGAACTATTTCTTTTTTTCTGCTTGGTTCGAATCCCACTGATTTGGCTTCAAGATCTTATAAAAGGTCTTGGGTAAGGTTTTAATTGTTGTGTTTTTCTTAAATCGAAACAGAGAGAGATTGAAACAGTTTTGTTTTATATATTTCTTTAAAGTTTTCGTATATTAAAAAGGAGTTGTGCTTCTCAAAGATCAATGATGGGTTAAGTTTGCAACTTATAAAATCTTAAAAGTTTATAACCTGAGATGTTGTAGTTTGAAGATGGGAGTATGTTGTAGTTTGTTGGGACTTCGTGGATATGGTTTTGGAAAATGGGTACGTTTTTGATTATTGTTGGGGGAAAATAGGGTGTGGAAAAAGCTTTTGATTCTTGACAGTAGTCAAGAAAGGAGGTAATGTGTTGGTGGTATAGAGAAGAAAATGCCCCACAGGTTAATGATATAATAATATGAAAAAGACAAAAATGCCCTCAAAGTTAACAGTCAAAGTTAATCAAACTATTGTTTGGACTAAAGGTGTTACGGGTGACAATAAAGGACAGATCGTACTTTTTAACTATTGGACCAAAACCGGTTATATTCGATTATTATAAACCACAGGAAAAAAAATGTAGCTAACTGTTGAATAAACAAATTGGTATTTAGTGTACTTTTAGATCATTTGGGTCCATTAGGTGCCTATGGGCAAAAAAGTGATGCGCGTCTTTACTTTTTCTCATATTACTTCAATCCGCTACAACCTAAAAACTCTTCTCCCCGTACAAAAGTAGGTGCCCAGAGCAAAATTGGTGCCATGGACAAGAGAAGATGATAGTGTTAACATTGATTGGAACGGAAGGAACTAGTAATCCATTTAAGAGATTCTAGGAGCGAGTTAACGAGGGGGATTGAATATTACTAAAGGAATGTAGCTTGATATCGGTTCGACTCAATCGTTGGAGATGGCACACATCACCCACTAATATATATATACAACACAAAAAAGTAAAAAATAAAATAAAAAGTGGCCATCGCTTGGGCTGTTAGCTAGGACGCGTGAGACGAAGAGCCCAACCACGGTATGGTATGTAGCACCATAGAGTGGGGTGTTCCATGGCACGAAACCATGACACCATCATATCGACCCCCTTTACAAGCCCTCTTAAGAGGGTTTGCTGGGAGTCTGGGACAATTCCTACTAGACCAACAGTCAGTGGAATAAATAGTCAAATTCAAAGGGATGTGCCATTTTGATTAGATGATGACAACACTCATCATTTTTATAAAAAAAACACTACAAAACTAAAACCTATGCAAAATATTGTGTTTTAGAAAGAACAAGGTTTGATACTCGCGTTTCGCTGCGGGGTGTTTGCGTACCGTGTCATTCTACGATTGTTTGATACTTGTTGTGACCCACTGAATAACGACTTGCTATGTATATACGTGAAAATAGCTAAGACGGGCTTAGTCAATATTTGACGGACCAAATAAAAATATGTTAAAGCTCATTAAAAAAAATAGCCTAAACCTGCATATTGGGCTGACTATGGGCTAATATCGAACTGGCTATAAGCTAATATTAAAAGAAAAATTGGAATAAAATATTGAGGTAACATTAGTATTATTATAAATATCAGTTTTTTGATTTAAGATGGCAAAAAGACATATGCTGCCTTCAAGAAGACCAACAATGCTGTTCGAGGTAATAACTTTCTGAGAAGCTCGGATCGTAAACAAATAAACAAGGCGAGTCGAACCAAAAATAGGAAGAGCACAAGTAGCAGTAACGAAAATGTAGACTCTTGCAACAAATTATAAACCAGCAAAATGAGCATTTCTCATTTTTGATAAAAGTTGAAACGCGATGGTTGCAGCATACAAGGAAACCTATTTAGTATTAAGTTGCGAAGTGTTTAGAATATCAAGTTGGACAGTATCTACTTGAACCTTGTTTAGGGATAGCGAGCATGGCGTGTGAGATGGAATAACTTCCCATCTAGATTGTTTTTACCCTGCACAATTAATACAATAATTGTTTGAGTAAATAAACCAATACCCAAGTGTTATGCCTAAAAATCAATCGAATCTTGCAACGGCCAAAAAAATTAAAAAATTCTCAATTTTCACCTATAAATACCCACATTTAACTTTTATTTTCTAAACATTTTAAACTTTCACATACATTTTCATCATCTTCCATATTTCATAATCTTTTAATTTCTATTTTATGGCTTGTTCTCTCACACATACCGTCGATGAAATGAAATCGTTAGTTTAGAAACAAATTGAAGAGGATACCGTTCGTCAGGAAGCGATTGTCAACGTAACCAGGCTGTTTGACAAAGCATGAGCGGCAAAAAGAAGATTTGAGGAAAGCATATGCGGAATGCAAAGACATTCCGCAAGAAAAACGTGCTGTGATTGACACTTTTTAAAAGCTGAAGGATGAAAAAATTACGAGATTCGTAGTGCTTTGTTTACATTTGTGAGAGAAATTCTTGTCTAGATTACATCTAGTTGCAAGACTATCTTTGTCGGCTCGTCATACTAAAATATTCACCTTCTTCGGAACTAAAGAATTCCAACTTGTTTTTTTATGACCCCCATAAAACTTCTAATTTTTGTTAGTTTGTTTTCATGGAATGTAATTATGTGGAATTTGGTTCAATTGCTCTAGTTAAGCTACTCTTATACCTTGAATTACTAATATTGTGAAAATTGTAATAAGTCGTAACTTTCCACAAAGTAAGAGTTCTAATTTGCGTTCATATTATCTATTTTGTTTTTTGAGGTAAATATGCTTTGATATGTGTTAGTACAAAATTGGTGTGAACGAGCTTAATGGGAGGGAACTCACTCACAATGAATTGTAAGCTCGTCTCTCTTGGTAATGTTTGCACTAAGTGAATATCGTAGAGAATCTCCTGCTAAGAAAAGAAGCACCGTTAGCCTTACCGCGGGAGGGGTGTCCCGCGATTAAGCTCGGGTATAAGAGTAAGTATGGGTTATTAATAATATGTGTGCAATGATGGCGGAAGTCATACCGTTAGAAGTGTTTGAGTGACTTCTTATATAGACGGGTGTCACTGTCGGGTGCCAGAGTCACGGGGTGATGGTTCACCGTAATTACCAGGGGTAACGATTATTGTTTGTGAGTCAAGTCGATGATGTAGCCTAGCTTTTGTAGTCATGGGCTGCTCTAGTTATCATTATACCGTCTGTTATCCCTATTAGGAACGTTGACGTTCTTCCTCGAAGCCCTATACTCTGTCCCTTACTCTTTTTGGCTTGGTCACGGCTGGTTGCTTGTCTTGTAGTGGTACATGTTCCGTGAGGATGTGCGGAGCAGCGAATCTCGTGCTCCCTGCGGTCGTGTGCAGGCTATGCTTCCTGCTGACCGGATAATGTCCGGTCGTTTTAGATTCCTTTGGGCTTTTGGGTTGGGCCCGTTACTTGCTGTGTGATCTGGGTCTGCGGCCCAGTCGGTACTATACGTTATCATGTCCCCCCAGTCTAGTGTGTTTTGCGTACGTGCGGAGAATGTTACTAGACTCGTATGGGCCTCTCGTACGCTTCTTGGTAGGTAGCGTGGTGTGACGTGACTCATTTTTAGCCACACAGCTTTCTGACTGATGTGACGCTTTGTCGGGCACGCGAATCATCGCAACTGTTCATATCACCTTATTTCCATCGTTAGATGAGAGGTGTGTACACGTGTCTTCATCCTGGCGTTTGTGGTTTTCTTTTGTTTGGTTACTATAAATACCTTGTTATTTTCACCGTTTTTACTTTTTACTGCGTTTTTTTTGACTTTTCACCTTCGTTCATCCAGTTTCTTCTCTGTGTGTGAATTTCCATCAGACCCGCATACCTTTAGTTGCAGGTTAGGTTCTTCTTCACCTGTATTTGTATTTGAAATGGTAGGTAGTTCGATATATACCGTCACTTCTGCTCTAACCCAACGGGAGTTAGATCTTTTCTGCTCCACCTATAATATTCCGGCTGAGTTGCAGCCAGAGTTGCCTGATCGGAATTCTACCATTAAAAATAACCCGGAGGGGAAGATCGGCATGTATACTCGCTTTATTGAATTTGCTAATTATCGGATCCTTTGTCCAAGTTCCTAGCTATGTATTGCACAAGTATTACCAATTAAATCTTTCCCAATTGTCTTCATTGTGCGGCGAAAAGTAAGTCACCTTTGAAATCATGGTCGTGCTTTGGGTCGTATGACCATCCCACCGTGGTAACCTTCCTGTTTATATACGTAACTCTTATAGCAACGGATGGCTGTCTTTTTTAAAGCGCGAAGGTGTTGGCGACCCCTGCTGCGTCTCGAAGAAGTTTGATTCGCTTAAAAATCGGAATAACCACTTTTTCTGGATAGACGCTTCGGTTTGTCCGTTGTCACTTCCTTGGTTTGATGGTACCTCCGTTGTTAAAGATCCGCTTCCTATGGATGACCTATTTTTTCTAGATCATGGGTCATGCTTTGCTCCTTTGCTTCATATGACCCGTTGATCTGGTTTGGCTTACGACTGATCCACTTTGGCTTATTAGGTTTTTTATGCCTATTTTTTCTCCTATCCGCAAGCCGGCTATTAAATCTCGTAAGCTTCGCCGCTTCAAGTATTAGAAAGTGTCAATAACTCAACGCATAAGCGCATAGGTGAATTCCTCGCCTTCTGGGTTTGTAAGGATGAGTCCGGCTCCTGACCCTCCTATGGATGAGGCTGTTGAATTACCTTGTGCGGAGTTGTTGAACGAGAACCGGACCCTCATTAGGAAGTATCCGGAAACTTTCTTATGTCTTGTGGGTCTTAGTCGTTCGTTTGTTGAGATGGATGTGCGTCCTACTTTGTTGCATGGTGATAATGAGGGTAGGTGTCTATATATATGTGCTTAGGGTAGAGTTTGTGTGATTTTGTTTCACTTTCTGACTATTGTTTTTCTTGCAGAGATGGGTCTACTTGATTTTGTAAAAACTGCGGATCCCTTTAAAGTGAAGACTGGTGAGCGGACCTTGGCTGAGAATGAGGTTCCGCTTCTCACCGAGACCGAGGATAGGGTTATTGCTCCTTCTTCGCAGCCTATGAGTCTTGTTGATCATACCATCCAGGATGAACTAAATGTTAACTCTGGTAAGAGGAAAAAGAGGGTGGCTTTTGCTTCTGGATCTTTGCCTATGAAGAAAGCACGAACCGAGGGTATAGTCATTTTTGATGCTCGGCCCAGTACAGCGGGTAAATCTCCTTCCGCTCTTCAAAGACTTAATAGGCAGAATGAGCAAGCTAGTACTGGTTCTGGGTCCGCTGCTCCTGTGACAGAGGATGTTATCTCTTCTTCTGCTACTCCTACTCCTGACTTTGGTCATGAGGATGCTTCTCATGATAATGTAAGAGCACGCTCCACCCCTGGTCGTTTTGTTGTTATATCTTCTGAATCCATGGACGCTGATATTTCTGCTTCTCCTCAGGTTGTTCCACCTGTGACTTTAGATTCAGCTGGTGCTACCGTGCCCATGGCTGCACCTACCGGTGGTGACCATCCGGCTTCCGGTTCTGGTCCGAAAGCTGGTACTTTGTCTGCTACTCCTAGCCAAGGTTCTTCTGCGGATGATTTCTATGAGTCACAAACTATTGATTCCGCTGCTGCTCAGAATATTTATGTTCCTAACTGGAATGTTATCAATAATGATCGGTTAGCTAGTCCTGTTACTTGTCAGAATTTGCTTGACCACGTTACTCCTCCTGCTTATTGGGCCGCCCTCCGCAATCAGTACGATGCCATGTTCCTTGATGTTCTCAATATTAATTCGGCTCAGCATGTTTGTATGGTTTCCGAGTTACGCTTGCGTTATGAGCATGAAATTATGATAAGGGAAAAGTTTGAGAAGAAGTTCACTGAGAGTGTCGTCGTTGTTCAGCAGAGGGATGCAGAGATTGTTGATCTGAACGCGCGGTTAGAGAAGTCTGAGGCTGAAACCGCTGAGGTGGCAGAGCTCCGTAGGCGCGTGTCTGATCTGGAGGCAACGGTTGCCGTGAAAGTTGGCGAGCTTGCCAATTTGCGTACAGAGAATGTTAGTTTGTCAGAGAGGGTTTCCGCTTTGGAGTTGGAGCGTGATGGTTTGAAGGATCAAGTTGTAGGTGAGGGTAAGATGCGAGAAGAGTTTTTATCTCAGCAGGATGCAGTAGAGCAGCATTTCAAAGAGCGTGCCACTGAACTTGATGCTCGAATCACCGATGTGCGTCGTGACATGGATAATGATATTTATTCGCATATGTTGACTACCATTGCTGGTCGGAGGTGGGTTGTGAGGCACGGTTTCCGTCTGGATGTGTATAAATATGCAAACTCCGTTGAATGTCAGTATGCCCTGGGTAAGGTTATCTCGATGGCTATCAATAAAGGGATGCAGCAGGGTTTGGAAGATGGGGTCGTTCATGGTCAGGCCGGTAGGCCTTTGACTCAGATTGAGGCTTATGACCCAGAGGTCGAGGGGAAGTATGTTGAAGCGGTTTCCGAATTCGAGGACTTATCATTTTCTTTGCTAGATGAGTTAGAGGGTCTCAAAGACGCTCCTCTTGCGTCGATTATGTCTGCTTTAACATTGAAGGATTCGGAAGGTGATAAATACATTTCTTCCAAGCTCAGTCGGTTCCAACCTTCTCTTGACCAGGTGGCCGTGCCAATTTACTCTGATTCTGGCTTTATATACCGTGAGATACCTTTATCTGATGCCATTCCTAGCATCCGTCGGTCTTCCAAGAGGAGAGGGTTATGTCCTCCTTCCGACATCGCCCCAGGTGAGGCTTCTGGCTCCGCTCCTTCCCATGAAACCTCTCTTCGATTGCTGACTATCAGGTTTCCACTCTGGTCCTGTCTGGTGATGGAGCGTCCATTGACCACCCGCCTGTTGTTGAGCTGCATGATGACCTGTTTGATGCATCCGTTCTGGCCGAACCCTCTGGTGTTTGATGTTTTTAGCTTGAGGTATTTGAGCCCATTTTGACTATGGTGCTTCGTATCTTAAGTTATCTTGTGAAGCTATTTTTTTAAAATTTCCTTTTTGTGACCTAGGTGCGTCTGTGTGTGGGTCTTGTATGTGACTGCATATGTGCGGATCCTATGAGTCCGCATCCTTAGTGTTAGTACTTTAACTTTGTTATTCTGTTTATAAGGCTGCCTATGACCATACTGCTATGTAAGCTTTGCTGAATGAAACTGCTATTTTTGGTAATAGTCTTTGTATTGTTTGGTCATTTAACCATTATACTGGGCTTGCAATTCGCTTACGCTTATTGAGCTGATTTGTAGGTTGCTCATCCTTGTTTATCCTGACAGAGTTAATTGTGGGGCTTTTACTCATTCCCGTGGTATTTGTGATTATGTGTATTTATGCGCGTCTTACCGTATGCATGACATATAATAATAATAAGATAGGTTTTTGGAAATTTTTGAAGGTAGCTAGGCTTCACATGTCATTTAGTAATTTTAAATTAGAAATTATTACATAAGATAAATATGAAAATTATCCCCAACCGCTAGTGCGGTTTTACAATGGTAGGGACACTTACATGATAAGGAATTAGAGATAACACTTTTCAAGTCTTGAACATTCTATGTGCGCGGAAGTATGTCTCCGCTGCTGTTCCTGAGCTTGTATGCTCCTTTTCCAAGTGCCTCTACTACTTCGTATGGTCCTTCCCATTTAGGACCTAGTTTTTTGTTTTCCTTAGCATGGCTCGCTTCATTGTTGTGGTAGACAAAGTCTCTTGGACATAAGCTTGTGTTGCAGACTTTTGCATTGTAGTATTTTTCCATCCTGGCTTTGCTTCTGGCTTCCCTAACCGCTGCTCTTTCTCTTCTTTCTTCAAGCATGTCTAGGTTTAGGAGTAGTCCTTCATCGTTCTCAGTTTGGTTTACCTCCGCACATCGTAGTGAGGGCATCCCTATCTCGACCGGTATCACGACTTCAGTACCGTAAGTGAGGGAGAATAGGGTGTCTCCGTTGCTGGTTTTGATCATTGTACGGTATGCCCATAACACGTACGACACTTCCTCGACCCAGTTTCTGTTGTCTTCACCCAACCTAGCTTTTATCCCTTCTCCTAGGCTACGGTTCGCTCTTTCTACTTGGCCGTTGGTTTGAGGGTGTTTAACGGATGCGAACTTTTGCCTGATGTTAAGCTTCTCGCACCAGTCTTTGAACGGGTTGTATCTGAATTGCTTCCCGTTGTCAGATATGATTTCTCCTGGGAGTCCGAATTTGCACACGATATTGTCCCATATAAATTTCTTAACTTAGCTTCCCGTTATTGTTGCTACTGGCTTTGCTTCAATCCACCTTGTAAAGTAGTCGATGGGTACTATCAAGAACTTCAACTTTCCTTGTGCTTTTGGGAACGGACCTGAGATGTCGATTCCCCATTTGTAGAACGGCCACGGAGAGGTTATCGGTGTGAGCTTTTGCTGTGGATTTCTAGGGACCGGACGGTGGGTCTGGCAGTCGTTACATGTCCTGATTATGTTCCGCGCGTCCTTATGCATTGTCGGCCAGTAATATCCGGATCTGATTGCTTTTGCTACCACTGATCTTGGGCCGGAGTGCATGCTGCATGATCCTTCATGTATATCTTTAACTACATATTCCGCTTGGACTGGACCAACGCATCGCAACCATGGTTCCAGGAATGATTTTTTGTATAAGACCCCATTGATCATGGCATATTGTCGTGCCTTGATTCTGATCGTGCGTGCCTTCTTTGCTTCCGCTGGTAGGATGCCTTCCGTAAGGTAGTCAACCAACGGTGTCATCCAGCAATATCCTTCTTCTTCTATTATTGCTAGGATTTCCCTTTCTTCTATTGATTTTCTTTTGAGTGTTTCTACCAGCACTTGCTTGGTAAGGTGAGCGAAGCTTGTGGATGCGATTTTGCTCAACGCGTCCGCTTTTTTGTTTTCGCTTCGCGGTACTTGCTCAATTGAGAATTTTTCGAAACCGTCGATCAATGCTCTGGCTTTTTCTAGATACTGGGTCATGCTTTGCTCCTTTGCTTCATATGACCCGTTGATCTGGTTTGCTACGAGGCGGGAGTCCACTTTGGCTATTAGGTTTTTTATGCCCATTTGTTCTCCTATCCGCAAGCCGGCTATTAAGGCTTCGTACTCCGCTTCATTATTAGATGCGTCAAACTCAAACCTTAGTGCATAGGTGAATTCCTCGCCTTCTGGGTTTGTAAGGATGAGTCCGGCTCCTGACCCTTCTAAGCATGATGATCCGTCCGTGAATAGGACCCACGGCTTAGGAGTTGCTTCTTCACTTTGCATTCCCACCGGGGGTTCTTCTTCGCTTGGCTTTTCAGCTATGAAATCAGCTAGGACTTGGCCGCGGATTGATGTCCTTGGTCTATAAGTGATGTCGAATGCTTCGAGTTCGAACTTCCATTTTAGCATTCTTCCGGTGTTTTCGGGCTGTGACAGGATCTGTTTTATGGGCTGGTCTGTGACTACCGCTATCGGGTGTGCTTGGAAATATCTTCTCAGCCTTCTTGTAGCGTGTACTAATGCCAAAACCACTTTTTCCATCGGACTGTAGTTTATCTCTGGGTTATGCAAGGCGCGGCTGACAAAATAAATTGGCGTTTGCCGTGAGTCCCTTTCCGTTAGGAGAACTGCGCTTATCGCCTCTTTAGCCGCGCAGAGGTACATTATCAGTTCTTCTCTGGGTTTTGGTGCGATTATTGTTAGCAATCCCGCTATACACTTCTTCATACTTTGGAATGCTTTTTCCGCTTCTGGTGTCCACTGGAAATCGCTTTTTTTATACATCTTTTGAGGGTCTTGAAGAATGGGAGTGATTTCTCTGCGGACTTGGATAGGAATCTATTTAGACTAGCCAGCTTTCCATTTAGGCTTTGAGCTTCTTTCAATGTTCGGGGTGAGTGTAGTTTCACCACTGCTTCTACCTTTTCTGGGCAGGCTTTGATTCCCTGCGTGCTGACGACGTAACCTAGGAACGCTCCTTCCTCCGCACCAAATGTGCATTTTTTAGGGTTAAGTTTCATATTTATCTTCCTCAGATTGTGGAATGTTTCTTCAATATCTCTGAGTAATTCGTTCTCCGTATGGATTTTTATTACTAGGTCGTCTACGTATACTTCTAGGTTCCGGCCGATCTGCTTTTCGAACGCCTTATCTACAAGTCGCTGGTATGTTGCTCAGGTGTTCTTGAGGCCAAACGGCATCTTTGTGTAGTAGAAAACTCCTTGGTTGGTATGGAAAGCTATTTTTTCCTCGTCTTCTTCAGCCATTTGTATTTGGTGGTATCCTTTGTATGCGTCCAAAAAGCATTTGAAAGGGTATCCACATAGAGACTCAACTTTCCAGTCAATTTCTGGTAGGGGGTAGCAGTCCTTTGGGCATGACTTATTTAAATCTGTAAAGTCACGCACATTCTCCAGCTGCCATCGTGCTTCTTTACCAAGACTGGGTTTGAGAGCCAGTCGTGGTAGTGCACCTCTCTCATGATTCCAGCTTCCACTAGTTTGGCGACTTCTTCTTGGATCGCTTTGTTCCTATCAGGTGCCCGCCCCCTTCTTTTTTGCCTTATTGGCTGGCATCCTTCGCGGATGTTCAAACTATGTTCTGCTACAGAGGGTGGAACGCCGGTCATGTCTGCCGGTTTCCAGGCAAATATATCCAAGTTTTCTTTTAGCAAGTTGTAGACTTCCATTCTTCCTTTTTCGGATAGGCTTTCGCCAATCATGACGGTTTGGTCCGGATACTCTGGGTGGATTGCTACCTTGATTCTTTCTGTGACCGCTGGCTCTTTGGATGGGATGGGGTCTTGTATTTCTGTTACCATCTTACACTCTGCTGGTATTATGGTCGTGTTGCGGATAGTCATTATTCCTTTATTGACTAGAAATTTCAACATTCCGTGAGCGATAGATGGGACCGCTTGGATTTTCCTGAGACCAGGGCGGCCAATGATACCATTGTATGGTGATGGGGATCTAACAACCATGAAATTCATCGGGGCAGTTGCCGAGTGCTCGCCGTCTCCTAAAGTTACCATTAGCGAGATTTGCCCCAGTGGCCATGATATTTCGCCGCTGAACCCTAGGAGGGGGGTTGTTGCCGGGATCATTTGGCTTTTTATTTTTGGGTGAAGCCGATTGAAGCAGTGTTCATATAACACCTCTGAGGCTGATCCTCCATCCACATACATGCGATGGATGAGGTGGCCTTCTACTTCTGCTTCAATTACGATTGGCGTCTCCTGTCCGTTGTTGTCCCCAAGTGTAGGGAAGGAAATTTCTTTGTCTGTGGAGAAGCTCTGGGTGGTCTTTTGTCGAGTCATTCGCTGCCAAGGCTGGACCATGAAGATTGCCGTGGCCTTGTCTTTGCTGGGAGCTTCCCCTTTCTTTGCAGTTTTCGCCTGCTCTCCTCGTTTTCCTCCCTGCTTTATCTCCTTGATCAGGTGTGACAGCTGGCCTGATTTAACCGCTTCCTCTATTTGTCTTCTCAGGTGGATGCACTCATCTGTACTGTGTCCTTTATCGCCGTGGAATTCACAAAATTTGTTTTTGTTCCTGTTTTCTGCGGGCCCGGTCATGGGCGGTGGTGCTTTGAATTTCACCGTGTCCATTGCCAGAATTTCTTTTGGTGTTTTTGTGAGAGGTGTGAAGCGGTCCTGCCGTCTATTTGACTTGTGTTGGTTCTTGAAGTCGGGTCTTTTGTCGAAGTTTGGCCTGTGGCTAACTTCATGATGCTTCCATGCTGGCGGTATTTTTTTCTTTGATTGGTTAGCGGCAGCTACCTCCCCTCTAAGGAAAGCTGTGGTTACGCTCATCATTTCATCAACGGACTTTGGTATGTTGTCATTCAGCTTTTTAATCAAGTCCGGGTTGGTGATGCCGTGCATGAATCCCGATATCCTCATGCATTCTGGGGCTCCGCTGACATGCATGCTTTCTGCTTTGAACCTTTCCATGAAAGCTTCCGTTGGCTCTCCTTCCCTTTGCTTGATATGATGGATTTCCACGGGATCTTTTATGTACTTCTTCTGTTGTGAGTAGTTTCCCAGGAATGTTTTTCGTAGCACTTCATAGTTATCAATGGACTCTGGTGGGAGCTTGTCGAACCATACTCTGGCGGATCCGATGAGCGTGGAGTTGAACATGTGACACCAAGTGGGCATTGCCCATCGCTCTATTTTTGCGGCGGCCTGGAAAATCTTTAAATGATCATCCGGGTCCCCTGTGCCGTCATACGTTTTCACGTTGACTGGCATACGGGTCCTTTTTGGAACTTCAAAATTTTGGATCCTTGCCGTAAAGGGGTCGGTTTCTTCGCATAGCCATGGTTGGGAAAGATCGTCTTCATCGTTTGACTTGCGTTTTCTGGATTTCCAATGTCCGCCCCGATTACCATCGTTTTCTGAGTGGTATAGCTCTTCACTTCGAGTGTGCGACCTGCGACTCGCGCGGTCGGCAGCATCCCATTCTTCCTCAATTTCCTGTTGTCGCTTGCTCGAGCATGTGACATAGCTTCGAATGAGGTCTTTAGCGTCCTTCCTTCTTTGGCTTTGGTTTTCGGCTGACCTGCTCGTACGCTTGTGTCGCGGTGCGACGTCTGGCCCTAGTCGTAAGTGTACACTTCTTCTCTTTTCCCCAACCGTGTAAAGACGTCTTTGTCTTTGGGGCCCAGCCTGGTGAATACTGTAGTGTTTATCGGGCTTCTTCGGCGGGTGGGTTCATTTCCTTCACGCCGCAGCCTAGAGAATACGCTCGCGGTTTGCGAGGAACGTGTACCTCTTGATGCGGTGACTGGGCTTTGTTTTCTTCTCTTTGGTTTTTTCTTTCTGTCGCACGACTCCGATTCTGAGAATTGAGTTTGCGAGTTTTTGTGTGAGCTTTCGCCGTAAGTTAGGCGTGTTTGTACACCTTGACGTTTTTCCTGGTTAACTTTCTCCGCCATGATTGGTAGGATTTGGTTGTAGTGCTTTTCACAAATTTCCCGAAGCTTATCTTCGGGAAAGTACCCCGGATTAGTGTCGAGTGTCTGTTTGCTCCCCTTACCGGCCGTGTTCCGGACTGCGGAATTGGCTGGGGTTTGGGCTGGATTTGCCGGTTGGCTCATTTTTTTTAGATTTCGAGGACGTAGTTGTAATTTGTCCCACGGATGGCGCCAACTTGTTAGTACAAAATTGGTGTGAACGAGCTTAATGGGAGGGAACTCACTCACAATGAATTGTAAGCTCGTCTCTCTTGGTAATGTTTGCACTAAGTGAATATCGTAGAGAATCTCCTGCTAAGAAAAGAAGCACCGTTAGCCTTACCGCGGGAGGGGTGTCCCGCGATTAAGCTCGGGTGTAAGAGTAAGTATGGGTTATTAATAATATGTGTGCAATGATGGCGGAAGTCATACCGTTAGAAGTGTTTGAGTGACTTCTTATATAGGCGGGTGTCACTGTCGGGTGCCAGAGTCACGGGGTGAGGTTCACCTTATTACCCAGGGGGTAACGAGGCTATTGTTGTGAGGTCAACGTCGATGATGTTGCCAGCTTTTGTAGCATGGCTGCCTAGGTTATCGTTATCATCGTCTGTTATCCCTATTAGGAACGTTGACGTTCTTCCTCGAAGCCCTATGCTCTGTCCCTTACTCTTTTTGGCTTGGTCACGGGTGATTGCTTGTCTTGTAGTGGTACATGTTCCACGGGGATGTGCGGAGCAGCGGATCTCGTGCTCTATGCGGCCGTGTGCAGGCTATGCTTCCTGCGGACCGGTTAATGTCCGGTCGTGGGTCGTCTTAGATTCCTTTAGGCTTTTGGTTTAGGCCCGTTACTTGTTGTGTGATCTGGGTCTGCGGCCCAGTCGGTACTATACGTTATCAGTCTCTATGGTTGATTTACGGAATGACTAGCGGTATTGGAATTTGAGTTGGTTGTGGTATTGTTATTTTTATCAGTTTTGGGAGGATTTGCATCTGGTTTTATTTTCTCATGTTTCGAGTTGTATTGGATTGTAATCGGGTAACTTTGATTGGTTCGTTTGGGTATATTCGTTTCAAGTTAACAGTTTGGAATTTTTTGGTTGATTCATTTGATCGGTGGTTCGCGATTGGAATCAGTTTGAATATTGGTATTTGCATCGGTTTGTAATGGATTATCGTCGACTAGTTTGGTTTTGCATTGGTGATGGTGATGGTGATGGTGATGTTACAGTCTTAACTAATCTGACTATGTCTTGAGTAGTTATGTGTAGCATCTCAGCATCAACACATTTTGGTTCCGGTTGCCTGGTTATGTTTGTTACATCTGGCTCTGCATTTGTATGCTGCATGTTCTCTGCTGCTGAATCCGTATATGTATTTCTTCTGCTCTTTGTCTACCTCTGTTCAGACCTCTCTGCTGAATGTGTATCTGCTTCTGCTCTTCGTCTACCTTTGTTCTGAACTCTCTGCTGCTGTAGAATTCAAACAAAGTAGGTCTTATTTACTTGCAAGGCTACAACACCGAAACTTGGTTAGGCTCCTTGGGTATAGCATAGAAGGGTCTGAACGTCTTTTGATGTATGAGTTTGTAGAAAATGCAAGTCTTGATCAATTTATATTCGGTAAGTTGGTTATTTTACTATTGAGGAGATTTATTCTTTTAATGATATGCTTAAGCTTGGTCTTAATTATTTTAGATCCAACAAAACGTGCGACTCTTGATTGGGATAGAAGATACAAGATAATTGGGGGTGTTGCGAGGGGACTTTTGTATCTACATGAGGATTCACGACTAAAGATAATTCATCGAGATATGAAAGCTAGTAACGTCTTGTTGGATTCCCAAATGAGTGCCAAAATAGCCAATTTTGGCATGGCAAGGTTGTTCACACCCGCTGAAACCCAAGGCAATACAAGTCGAATTGTTGGAACATAGTAAGTCTCACTACAAAAAACGGTGTGTGTTCGTTATGGAGATATTTGATTTTTATATTGAGTTACTCAAAGTCTAGTACTGTTTTACTGTGTCTATATATAATTTACAAGTATTCTTGTTGCCCTAGTGGATACATGGCACCGGAGTATGCAATGCACGGACAATTTTCAGTTAAATCAGACGTGTTTAGTTTTGGTGTACTTGTACTTGAAATTGTAACGGGTCAGAAGAACCATAGCTTCCAAAATGGAGTGATGATGGAGGATCTCCTTAGCCATGTAAGTGTCCATAAAAAATGACTAATAGAACTTGTTATTTGATTATAATGTTTTTGGTTTAAAATTGATATCCAATATTATTGATTGCCAATGTTGCAATTCCTATGTGTTCAGGCATGGAAAAGTTGGAGAGATGGAACTGCTTCAAGTTTAATTGATCCGATATTGTATTCTTCTTCCACACGTAATATGATGAGATGCATTCACATTGGTCTATTATGTGTTCAAGAAGACGTTAATAATAGACCAACAATGGCTTCAGTCGTTCTTATGCTACAACTTTTCTCTAACCCTCCCGGTCCCTTCAGAGCCTGCTTTAATCATGCACACAACCACAAATCCTGAAAGACCACTATTTGAACAGTATTCTTCGAGTACGAGTGATCCTAGCCTGTTTGAAAGTAAATCAAGATCTTTACAACGATCTGTAGCAGCAAGTGATATTTCTATGAATGATTTAGATTCTCGATAAGATAATTATCTGTTTCCACTTTTTGGGTATTCCTTTAGGACATAAGTTATATTGTGATCTTTATTGGTCATGTTTTATTGTCTTCAGCCATCCTAATTTGTTGTTTAAATTTTGTGCTTTATTTGTATGTATGTTCTGGATGCATTTATATATTGTGAGTAGAACTGAAGAAAGCACAAACATGAATGAATTACATAACATTTGGTGCAGTTGAATGAATTACAGGTTCAATATATTCACAATACATAAAAAACACAACGTAAAGTTGCTTATTTACATATAATGTTTTGAATCTGATACAATAAACTTGTATTCGGTGATTATCAATCATTCGATGTGGATTGGCATTAGCATTCGGTTAAATTGGTTAGCCAATAATACTTGGATTTCGGCGGGTGGGGCTACAAGACACAATATAAACTCTAAACTAAAATCATTTGGATTAGCTCCTTAATGCTCAAACTTGCATCTTCAACCCCATTTCGTGGAAATCATATATATCTTCAAGATTCAAAATATAAAAAGTCAACTTGAGTGTTACATAGCCTCCCGTGAGCTAAACCGAACTAGGTTTTTAATACGAAATGCTTGATTTTTCTTGTTGTGGTTGACGTGCATATCAATGCGTTTCGGCTGTTTGGTGAAATGAAATGCCTCAATGAATACTTCAGCTTCTGGTAATAAAGTTGATTTTCGTAATGGTTTACGTGCCAGTTGAGTTCAAGTTTAGTGATGCTTAAGTTGGTCTCCCATTTTAGTTAAGATTTAGTGACTTATGGAAAATGAGACTACTATATCTTTGAGACTACTTGGTCTTGACTGGATGTTGTGATTGGATTTGTCGGGATGAGAAAGAAAAACGAAAAAAACCAAAGAACCGAAAAAACCGGACCGACAAAATCCAACCAGTTTCGGTTTTGGATTTTGTAAACACTGGTTTGGTTTTGGTTTTGGTTTTGTTAAGTGTCGCTATGTGTGCATGTCTAGTGTCTTAGACAGCATTGGATTGTCTTTTTATGTGTTTAGTTCGATAAAACTGGTTGGAGTAACATCACTCAAAACAATGTTGACTTTATTTATGACTTTAAGTTTGCACAATGTTTTAATAACCGGTTTTTTAATTGTTCCGGTCGAGTCATCGGGTCACGGTTTAACCGGCGGTACAACGGGGGTTTTTCGGTCAAACCTGGCTTTCGATCATCCGACAAGTTTGCACAATGTTTTAATAATCGGTTTTTTAATTGATCCGGCTGAGTTATCGGGTCACGGTTTAACCGGCGGTACAACGGGGGGTTTTCGGTCAAACCCGACTTTCAATCATCCGACCGGTGGTTGGGTCAGGTTCAACCAGTTTAACCAGCCGGATCAACCCGGGTTTTAAGACACTGGTTTTGTCAACACGTCAATATTGCATTTTGGAGTCAATGAGCCAGTCAAATATGTGATTAAAAATTGTCTAAATAAAGGCCTGCAAAATTATACGAGTAACAATATATCTTAATGGGCTCACTCTTTTAAGGAAAGACAAAGCCCAATAGAAATATATGATCTTATACTCTTATGGATTTAAGGGGTATTTGGTTAAGCTTATGAGTTGGGCTTATGCTTTGCTTATATATCGTAAGCTCATAAGCCCATGTTGAGTGTTTGGATTAGCTTATATTTAATGATTTGATAATTTAAAATGTTTGTTTAGTTTAGAGTGGTAAATGACTATAAGAGACGTGAATTGAAAAATATTAATGTTAGATTAAGTATAATTAAAGGTAAATTTGTAATTTATAATGCAAAATGTTATATAAGCCCAACCCCACATAAAAAAGTCACACTTTTGTGACTTATCAAAACCCTCTTATATAAGCTCATAAGCCCACTTATATAAGTTTAGCCAAACACTTAGTTTGGGCTTATATGACACATATAAGCTAATAAGCTCATAAGCCCATTATATAAGCTTGCCAAACACCCTCTTAGGGTTGTGTATTTTCTCGATAAGAGATATATTTTCACAACAACGTGAACCGATAAAACCTATGACTTGTATTTAGGCTTGTGTATGTTGTGGATTTTTGAGGGAGAAAATGGAATATATGAAAGATTAGCAAACATTAGTCTTACGTGTTATATGTTGCTGCGTTCAAGGGTTTTATTTGATCCATCAAGCTGTTATTCATGCAAAAATGTACGTATATTAATACAATCAGACTCGCTTTAGTAAAGGGTGTTTGTTTTCTTTAAAAAAACCTTTACACCTCTTAAAAGACTAAAACATTTAGTAATTAGTTAGAGCTGGTGTTCAGTGTATTTTTTTTCGTTCAAAAGCAAACAGAAGAAAAAACATTTAAATGAACCAGCCAAAGCTGTCAAGATCGCGAGTAAACTCGTAAGATCGTACGATCTTACGTGTTTACAAGCTAAGATCGGGTAAGATCGGCATAGAATCGCATCTGAGGTGGGATCGTATGTAAGATCGTGGGATCGCACGTAAACTCGTAAGATCGTCATGCGATCCGAGTTTACATATTTCTATTTTTTTCTTCATTTTTTCTAGCTTTTGATTCCATCTCATTTGCTTAGGCTCAAAAACAAATGAGTTTTACTAATGTCTAATAAGTCAACCATTCATGTTTCATTTTTTAGAATTGATTATAGTTTATACCTAGGGGGTGTTTGTTTCTGCTTATATGTGAGTTTATAGCCCCAATTTTCTAGCTTATTTTGTGACTTATGAGTTTATATTAGTTTATCATATTGTAATAAACTTATATAAGCTCACAAGTCTCGAAATAAGTGGAAAAATTAAAGCTTATGAAATATAAGCCAAAATCAAAATAATCCGAAAAATTGTGTTTTACTTTTACTTTGGTGTTTCAAATTTGATCTTTGACATATTTAAGATGATATTATATGAATTTATCTTTGATGTTGTGTAGAAATGAAAACAGTTTGACCCGTTTATCCTTTGTATACAAAACATGACAAATTGGTAGGATCTTACGATCTCGATCTTACAAAGACAAAAACGATCCCAGGTGAGATCGTGATCTTGACAGCCTTGGAACCAGCCATAGAAGGAGCATTTTAATACCTTTAATTGAGCTAATAAAACATTTAGATGTTTTCTTAAAAAAAACAATATAATTTGATTCAGATTCAGACATTTAAGCCTTAGATTCAGATTTACATGTTCGAGTCAGATTCAGATTCAGTTGCTAATGGACTTTAATATTTCATGGCAACAACATCACCATTATGTCACGGAGTTGTTTGACCTCACGTTACGTCCTTATATCGACATGGATCAGTGATCCGTCCCAAGTATAATAAATGTTCATTAGTTTCCGTCATGCCTTGAACTCATCAAGGGAACGTCCTCAGCTCCCTATCAATATAGTGCAATATCCAGTTTTCTACTCATGACACGTACTACACTCTTATCGTTAGGAAGTACTCCAACAAAACCAACATGATAAACCATGAACCCTCTTATGCAGCACGCTTCCAAGCAAGACCCGACCTTCAGAACTTGGCTCGTGACATTCTTCTACCACCAATTCATGTTCGCCTCAACGAACGATTTCCCTCAAACGACTTTTTGAGTCTCGACGTGCAATGATTACACTCCCTCTTGGATTAGTCCATTAATCTTTTCGACGACTTAATATCCTACGTGTAGCAACTGTCATCCCCACTGAATTAGTCCATTGCTCTTTATAGCTTCAATCGAATGCAACATTATGTACTCAACAAAACATCATATTGTCCTCAACAACACCCAAGGGGACCTCTCCCACCACCTTTTTGCAGCAACAAACAATTTTAAGAATTCTCAGAAGAGCGACAAGAATGATTCTACATCGGTCTGACTTAGCTCTGATACAACTTGCAACGGAGTCATTCTTTCGACCCCGCATATCGTCCTTACGCCGATAAGGACCAGCCATTCGTTCCGTATATAATATAGGTTCACTGGTTTCGTCCTGCTTTGGACTTATCAGGGGAGCGACCGCAACTCCTTATCAGTGTAGTGTCATATAGAGTTCTCTACTCATGGCATATACTACACCCTTATCGTTGGGTACTCCAACAAAACAAACAAATAGGATAAATCAAAAACCCTCACATTCAACACATTTTCAAATAAAACCCGATCTTCAGAAATTAGCTCATCACAATTAGCTTACCTACAAATAATTAAGGGCTAATAACTTGAAAATGTATCCAACTTGTTATTTTTTGTTATTGTATGTAGGCATCTTTTTTTTGTTATTGTATGTATCCAACTTGAAAATTCGACCTATTATATGTAGTCTGTTACCTCTCATTTGCAACGTTAGTCCATTTAACTAACGAACAGTTGCAACGTTAGTCCTTTATGCTAACGACTGTTTGCAATTAACTCAAAATTCAGTTATGTTACAAAAATATATTTTCAAGTTATTTTAAAATTTATACACGTTTTTACACATTTTATACATGGTTTATACACGTTTTTTATTTCGGTTTCAGTTTACGAGCAATAATAAAAAAATTTAAATTTTTTTTTATTTCGGTTTCAGTTTACGAGCGATAATAAAAAAAATTAAAAAAATTATTAATTTTTTTTAATTTCGGTTTCAGTTTACGAGTAATAATAAAAAAAATTTTAATTTATTAAATTTTTTAATTTCGGTTTCAGTTTACGAGCAATAATAAAAAAAATTTAAATTAAATTTTTTTTATTTCGGTTTTAGTTTACAAGCGATAATAAAAAAATTAAAAATTATTAATTTTTTTTATTTCGGTTTCAGTTTACGAGCAATAATAAAAAAAAATTAAATTTATTAATTTTTTTTTAATTCTTTTTATTATTGCTCGTAAACTGAAACCGAAATAAAAAACGTTTATAAACCATGTATAAAATGTGTGTAAAAACGTGTATAAATTTTAAAATAACTTGAAAATATATTTTTGTAACATAATTGAATTTTGAGTTAATTGCAAACAGTCGTTAGCATAAAGGACTAACGTTGCAACTGTTCGTTAGTTAAATGGACTAATGTTGCAAATGAGAGGTAACATATTACATATAATAGGTCGAATTTTCAAGTTGGATACATACAATAACAAAAAAAAAGATGGCTACATACAATAACAAAAAATGACAAGTTGGATACATTTTCAAGTCATTAGCCCTTCTTTTATTATATAAAAAAGATATGATATAAATATATAAATTTATAAATATAAATATTTTCATATTTTGTGCCGCGTTAAGTCACGCCTTAAAAACGCCATGACTCACCATGGCTCGCAAAGACGTAAGGCTTGACCATGCCGTCACGCCACGCCTCACGCTATTTGTAACCTT
>BQNB010067010.1:0-34353 GCA_026074375.1 Tanacetum coccineum | reverse complement strand
AAACACACGATTAAAGATCAAGTTAGATTAGATAAAAGAGAGAAAATGGGATAACTTTTATTAGTAACTTGCACGGTACCTAGATACCATTTACATGAGAATTCCACCCCTCACTTGTTATGAGGGGGTATTTATATTCCTAGCTACATGTTTGACTATAGTATACTACTCCCTCCGTCCCATAATTATAGTCCACGTTTCCTTTTTTGTTCGTCCCAAATTAATTGTCCACGTACAAAAATAGATAGGAAATTTATATTAAATTTACCATATCGCCCTCACTTGATGTTATTATTACACACTTTAAAGAAGTTAGAATTTAATTTGTTAAGGGTAAAACTGTCATTGTGCAAAAAATAAGAGAAAGAAAGCTGTAAAGGTGATGTTTTTCTTAAACTACGTGTTTTTTGTCGGTGGACTATAATTATGGGATGGGGGAGTATTTATTAGGTTAAAAGTACTACGCGACCCCTATATCGAGGTATGATATTCACCTCAAAAGGCAACAAAATTCAATCAATATCAACCTCAACATAATGTCAATTAAACAAAGTTACATTTTTCGTCCAACAAAAATCTATACAAGATGTTAATCGATTTCAATACATATGAAAATTTTATATAAATCATAATGTTATAGATAAATCTTATTTAACACCCTCGTGTATAAACCAGACACGCTTTAGTATGCCAAGATATAAATTTATATTATTAACTAATTTTACTATTAAAATAAGATTAGATGATATATATTCCCTTTGTCCCTCAAAAATGTTCATCTAAGTATTTTATATTTGTCAAAAAAAGTCCAATTATTTATTTACATATAGTATTTATGATTGTTTTTCATATTTTGTCATTTGTAATCAAACTTGCATTAATTGTTCATTTCAAATTATAAGTATATATAATAGTGTAGTATGCTCTTGGAATTCTTGAGTTTTTATTATTAAAAAAAGTTCATCATTCTCGATGTAAAAAAAATTACAAAACGCACCCTCAAGTATGCGAAAAGTTACCAAAACGACCTTGAACTTTTACCTATTTACGACTTTTTTATATAACAAACTTTATTTATCAAAAATATATAACGTATATCTATCGATTCATTCGTAAAAAAATATGCCATTGAAAAGATCGTTGAATTGCGAACAAAACGAGCCAAATATTGCGCGTCTTCTGACATACGTATGATTTTATATAAAATGTTGAAGTTTAATATATATTTTTTAAAAATTAACGAAACACTCCTTGAGGTTATCGGTTCGCTGCAAAGTTAGTCCTCTATGACTAACTATGCAACAGAATGCTAACCTGGAGGACTATTTCCGTAAAACATTTCAGAAACAATTAATGCTAATAGCCATTGGGGTTATCGGTCTATTGAAAAGTTAGTCCTGCGCGCTCTGCGGCGGAGCGCTAGTTACAAACCTCGTGTTTTGTAATAAGTGTAATAGCGCAAATGACTTTTTATCACTCAAACTTGCATTAATTATACATATCTCTTTTTTCTTGGAAACTCTTTTCGGGATGGAAGAGGTAACTTTTATGCAAAAAAAATTAAAATTTAAATATATTGTGACTTATCTTAAAGCGTGATATGTAAGAGAAGAATGTGTTGTTTTGCGATTGTATTAATCGTCCATTTCTTATTTCTATTGTTTACACTTATGATAAATTATTTAATGCATTTTTTGATTAAGTAAAATATTAATTCGCAACAACCTATAAATTTTTTTTTTGAACGGCAACTTTATAAAAAAAACTAGCAAGAAGCTAGAAAGACATTACAAAGAAATAAGATAGGGGTTTTTTAACCAATACTCCCAAGAAAAAATCCTATTACATCTACTAGAACACCATAAAAAGGACCAAGAAACAATGTCATCAAAAATCGCCGAACGATTAGGAGGCGAAGCGTCAAAGACCAACTGATTTCGAAGCCTCCAAATCCGCCACCAAGCAACATAAAAAACACCTTCTAAAATAGACTTGAGACGGGAAGAAAGTCGAAAGGATAAGAACCAAGCATCCCAATCCGAGAAAGAACAAATCTCCTGCCAATCCAAATCCCACCAACGACAAATTTTACGAAGAACAACCCGAGCCACGTCACATCGAAAGAAAACATGCTGAACATCCTCCATAGCAGCATTACAAAGAGGACACAGATGGGAATCCAACAAAACACCTCTACGGCTAAGATTGACTCTAGTAGGTAACCTATCACGACGAGCACGCCAAGAAAAAACATTAACTTTAATGGGAATGAATTTTACCCATCTCGTTGCAACATCCGACGAAGGGAGAAACAAGTCATCAATAAAGTTTCTGATGACTTTAACCTTGAACTCTCCATCTCCCGACAAATCACAAGTCCACCTATCTTTGGAAGACGAGAGGACAACCGAGTTCATAATTGAAGAAAGGTCATCCCACTGCTGCCGCTCAGCTCCATCACGCACGTCCCGGCGAAAAGAAGCTGAGACCGAAGAAGCTCCCATTTTATTAGCCACCACAATCTCCTTATCCAATTCGAGAGCAAACAAACGGGGAAACTGAACACAAAGAGGGGCATCAGCTAACCATATATCATACCAAAAACTAGTACAAGACCCGTCCCCAATCCGCTTCTTACAATGCGAAGAAAAATCAAAACCAGAATCTTTCAAAGATTTTACTTCACGTAAAATAGAGCACCAAATCGAGGGTTGATCGGTCACATGAAGATCAAACTTTGAGCCATAAATCGCTTGAATAACTTTACACCATAAAGAGCCATCGCCAGAAATGAAGCGCCACACCCACTTCAACAAAAGAGCACGATTCAACGCGAAGAAACTTGAGACACCAAGACCACCGTTCAGTTTGGACGCTAAGACATTGTCCCAAGCTACCCACGAAATCTTTCTATCCGAAGAATCAACACCGTTGAAGAACTTACTACGGATAGATTCCATAGTCTTCAACACGCCTTTTGGAACCTTAAAGATTGACATATAATAAATTGGAGAGGCCCCAAGAACGGATTTAAGAAGGGTCAATCTGCCGCCTATGGAAAGGGTTTTAACCTTCCATTTAGATAACCGGGCTTGGAGTTTGTTCACCAAGCCAACCCAAGCCGACTTCCGAGACATACACTCCCCAACCGTCACACCAAGATAACGAAAAGGAGTGTTCAAAACAGCACACCCGATCCTATTCGCCGCCTGCACAACAACATTCTGAGAAACCCCGACACCCAAGACTTGGCTCTTAGCAATGTTGATCTTAAGACCCGACGCAAGATGGAAGCAATTAAGAACTTTAACAATATTATGTAAGTTCTGTTCGGACCACTCTCCAATGAACATGGCATCGTCAGCATAAAAAAGATGAGAAATATTAACCGAGCCATGCAATTGAAAACCTTTAAACAGCCCATCATCAACAACACGGGAGAAAGAGATATGTAACGACTCCATAATAAGAATGAAAAGATAAGGGGCCAACGGATCACCTTGTTTCAACCCACAACAAAAAGGGAACTCGGACGTTGGGCTACCATTAACCAATATGGAAGCCATGGAGGAAGTAAAAGTACCACGGATCCACCTACACCAATTCGGCCCAAACCCAAACGCATGAAGAATATCCAAGAGATAATCCCACCGAACCGAATCATACGCCTTAGCAAAATCAACCTTAAAAAACATAGCTTGCTTCTTTTTTCTCTTACACCAGTTTAACATCTCATTTAAGATAAAAGGACCGTCCAATATTTGTCTATTAGCAACAAAGGCCGATTGAGTCTCGGAAACTAAATCGGATATAACAGTAGCCAAACGATTAGCTAAGACTTTCGTGATCACCTTATAAACGCATCCAATCAAACTGATAGGCCGAAAATCATTAACGAACTTAGCATCATTAACTTTAGGAATTAAGGCGATGAAAGACGAGTTACACCCCCTTGGAAACGTACCAGACTTAAAAAAATAGTCGACCGCATCGCAAAAATCCGCTCCGACAAGACTCCAATACTTTCTAAAAAATTCAAACGTATAACCATCGGGGCCAGGAGACTTATTCTCGCCACAGTTCCAAACAGCCCTACGAATTTCGTCCCTCGATACTGCCCTATCCAGCTCATCCACCTGATCCGAAGATAACCGATTATGAAAAGGAGCATTAAGTTTGAGACGATCATGACACGGTTGCTGAAATCGAACTTCAAAGTGATTCTTAAATGCCTCCTTCACAATACTCGGATCAGTACACCAAGTGCCCTCAACGAAAACACCACGAATCGACAACTGAGACCTTTTCTTATTAATAATACCATGAAAGAATTTAGAATTCTCATCTCCTTCGATAGCCCATTTGATTTTAGATTTTTGAACCAGATCCTTAACCTCCAAAAGTTTAATATCTTGCAGCCGTCGGTTTAGATCCATCCGATTGAGAAGGATGTCATCAGAAACGTTTCCCCTTTCCAAGTCTTTATCAATAGAGATCAAATCATTCTGTAGGGAATTCTTTGCGTTATGAAGATGAAACTTTTTATCTTTAACCCATAAACGAATAATAGACTTAAGGTCTTGCAATTTCTTCTTGAACCTAACCATAGCATTGGAATCAGAATGCGAAAAAGACAACCACGCATGCTCCACCATCGAATCAAAACCCTCCATCCTTAACCAAGATTGATAGAACCGAAACGGAGTCGGACCAAAATCAGACAAAACTTCCCTCAAAAGAATAGGACGATGATCGGACAAGTGACGGTCAAGACACAAAGCTGAAATAGACGGATAAAGCGAGATAATACCTTCCGTAACAAGAAAGCGATCTAATTTACTCATTTTGGAGGCTGAGGGATGCGACCAAGTAAACGAGTACCCTTCCAACTTGACATCCACAAGACCAGAAGACACAATAAACCGATCAAAACACCGTGCACTAGAAACATTGAAAGACGAACCAAGTCTTTCATCCATAGTCCGAACGTCATTAAAGTCACCCATTATAATAGCTTCGCCGTTCCATCTCCGTACAAGATTAGATAAAAAATCCCAAAGAGCCCTTTTGCTCCCAGGCTGTTGAGGAGCGTAAACCGCCACCAAAAGAATCTTGACATTACGAGGTAACCATGTGCCGTAAATAGCTATAAAATTATCAGAAATAGTAGCGCCATCTTTCTTGAAGATAGAAGCCTCCCAAATACAAAGAATACCACCAGAATTCCCTAATGAGTCACTGGCAACAAAATCAAAGTTTGAATTTCCCCATAGGGACTTTACGTCCATATGAGAAATACAATCCATCTTTGTCTCTTGCAACGCTAAAAAATTGATCCTATGCTTACAATTTAACTCCTTAACCCACTCCTTTTTCGTCTTGTGCCCAAGACCTTGAATATTGAGAGAAAGAATATTCATTTAAGAAAACATCTACATCTCCTTGTGAATGCATTAATGCGTTCCATATCTTTTAAACACCCATCCAAATTTAACCCATAGAATGTCCAACCCAGAACCATTGTCATCCAAAATGTCAACGAATTGAGCACGTTAGAACTTTATGTGAAAAGGAAGAACTGATTCTCCTTTAGAGGAATACAGGAACCTCATATGAATGGTCCTAACTTAGCATTCCCACACCTAGGCATCTTTCAACATGTCTTCCTCCATTAGTTTGGACCATCTTCACAAATCTCACCAAACATTAGGTGCGTCACAGTAGTTTTGGTTAATCCAGGAGGATGCGATAAAGAGGTACTCGCATCACGAACGCCTTTAGCGGGAAGTTTATTCAATAAATCATAAAAACTAAACGGATCCTCTGATTGTTGTTTGTCCGTCTCCTTACCATGACCCATCAAACATTACATTCATCCACTTATCAATGAATAATGTCTCGGAAACAACATCCCACAGTACATTTCATCCATCTGACTCGACATCACTATTCTGCGGGTCCCCATCATTATAGATTCTTGCGCCATGCTTTAGATTACGTCATACGAGGTATAAACAGATCCTTAGGTTTCTAGAAAATCTCGGATTCAAGTAAAATGTACCTTCGCCGAGGCATCAAACACATTAACCTTTAAAAATCTCCTTGATTTCTCCAATATTGATTCTGGTTGTTTCGTTTAGATGCACACACTGCTTAAGAGCAAAAGAGGAGCCCAATTGATCCTACGTTATTCATTGGCCCCTAGCCCCATTTGTTACCAATCTTGCTAACGTTTCTCGAGACCAAACATGAAGTGGGTTACTTCAAATGTCCACCCAAACAACACGTTCTTCACTAACAAAAATCATTATAGGCATTAAGAAGCTAATGAACCATGAGTTACGCCTTAAAAAACCCTTGATCAAAAATACTTTTGCTTAGAACCCTCGTTATCCAATTCTATCAACACCATAACCACCCTAACATATGACAGATTCACCATGCTCAAAACCTTCTTAGCTATAGAATTCCGTAGTTAGGAATTGGAGTTATATCTTTCACTCGCCCATGACTATGACATGCGAGGTCAGTTAAACAACACAGGAATCTCCAAAACCAAGCCGGTAAGGAAGATACAGGAGCAACAGAGGCAATCAATGGTGGAAAGTCTCTAGCAGCAGAAACAAATGACCCAAATGTACCATGCGCATTGGATTGAGAAGGCCTTAAAATGAATATTATCATAGAAAAACATAATTTTGACATTAATAATTTACAAAAAAAACGTTAATTTAAATAGCACAACAGCATGATAGCTAATTATGAAAACGTTATTTTGTTTGCTTGTAAAGTTATTATCCATAACGTATTTGTAGAAACCACATTGAATAAATATATAATACATTATTAATCAAGTGGATTTGCTTTTTGTAACCCACTCCCAAGTACTTTCCCTTTCTTCTTTGCATTTTATGACCAAACAACACTCATCGAAAAAATGGTTTCTAGACATTAAAGCTTAGTTGACACTCAAATCAATAATTCTCAGTGAATGCCGAGGGCACTAGGATTATCAATCTGAGGGCACTGCACTTTTTTCTATAAATTTGATATTTTTCCTACATGATTTTGTGTGTTTGCGAAAGGTTTGTTGGGGGCAATTCCCCCTCCCCCCAGTCTTCTTAAGGTAGCTTCGCCCCTGATCGAGAATAAAATAATAACTAACTTGGACAGAAAAGGCTCATTGTCATCGATACATTTCTCCTTAAGCTACACTCTAAGTTGCTTCCTCACTCCTTATGGTTAAAATAGGTCCCGAAGCCATAGAGGAAAGACACTCCTTTATGAACCTCCGTTTCTTAGAGCCTCTTATTCCTCTTCTTAGGCTTCGGATGTGAAATGTTGGAAGCTGCACCCATGACTTGTTTTCATTTCGAATTGGATTTTTCTTGAAGAGAAGCCATAATAGACCTATGTTGGACAACTCGACTCGTAACACAACCTAACTGGATTTGTGCTTTGAGGGATGAGTTCCTAGTTATTCTTGACTACGATAAAATTCTAGTTTCATTAGGGCCCACATAGCCCGTGGAATGTTATATTCTACTGGGTTCATTAGTATAATGGAAGCGGAATTCAAACCCACCAAAGGAATATTCACATGCCTAGCAGAGAAGGTAATGTTACGATTACCTAGAATGTGGAGAAAAATCTGCAAAGTTATTTTTGAAAGAAAAAAAGCAACAGGAACATTAGTACATAAAAAGAAATACAATGGTTAAGAAATACCGGACTTACAACAAAACAAAGGCATACCATGACCATGAATCAAAATCGTTGGTTTCATAGGAGCCTCCTCCTAAGAACCAGCCAAGTCTGCGAGACAAAGAATAGGCTCCGAGAAGGTCTGAACCTCAATAGGGTAACGCAAAAGACGATCACGAAGATTAACATCAAAAGGCTCCTATGGGAAAGGGAAATTAAAAGTACCAAGCCCATGTCTAAAAGAAGTTACAAGACCAGTATGTTGTTGGTAACGAAACCTTATTGGATATAAATAAGTTTTGACTTCCAAACCGAAATATTCGTCATAGAAGACTTAAAGAACCATGGAATGGAAGAACTGGCCCTCTTTTGAAAGGTCAACCAATCTCCAGTAGGTCCAATGTTACACACAGATCTAAAAAGGGCTAGATTAGGCTCCCTCATACGCTTTACAAGTAACAGTAAACGAAGTCAAACGAGCAACCTCAAAGAGGATGAGATCAGAGAAGTGACACTTAAAATACTCGAACACATCAAGACATAAATCATTAAAATACTCGGACCAATCTCCAATAGTAAACAAAGACAAAAAAAGTGTCATATACCCAACCGAAGCATCAACAACAGTTTGGTTGGTTCCCGGGAAGGGAGACCAAAGCACCTAGGGATCCCTAAACCATCAATAAAATTCATGGTATTCCTCTCTAGTAACATGCAAGGAACAATGGTAAGATTACGCTTTGTATGTTGACAAATAAAGAAAGCAAATAAAATGCCAAAAAAAATTGGGGAAAAACTTGATAGTGATTCGTAGAAAAATTGGTTGTGTTTTGAAGGAGAAAAGATGTGGAAAGTTTTAGGAGGATAGTTACAATTGAAAAGAAAAATAGGGTAAAAACTATTTATATAAAGGGCTGAATGGATACGGGTCGTACGCGTGCCACACTAACCCATCAAGCGGTTTCTAAAGAAGAACGTGGAAGACACGCGTCACTCGAAGCAGTAAATGTACTCACGTACTTTCCTCGATAAATAAAATGTCAGTTATCGATGTGAAGTTTTGAAGGACTGAAATTTAAGACTCAAAAAGATGTTTTATAAAAGCCCATCAGAAAAAGCTGCGAAAGCTAGACAGAGTCTGATGCATTATGCTCCAAAGAAAAACATAACACATCAGACTGGGGGCTTGATGATGTACTTCAAGCTCTGGCCTCGGCCTAGCCTCTGAACGATACATATAATCCTCAATGAATGATCATTGGTGTAAAACCTGTTACGCTACCATAAGGTAATTCGCCAATATAAATAATATCATTCGATAAAGCCTCGTCCTCTGAGAAACCCTAAGCCTCCGAGGAGAATCAATGCTCTACACTAAAGGACAAAAGGGAATATTACGTGGTCCCTACCACCTACAACGAACCTCCAATATTGCAACAAGTTGCACATAGGCACGATCTCGTAGCCTACAAATGAAGCCTCCTTATTTATTGTTGAGATAATTCTTGCCTCAGCCACTCTGGATAGGACATCTAGCAAACTCTAGATCTTTCATAGGGTTTTCTCTAAATTACCCTGTGAATTTTACCATTCATGTATGTTTTTCTCTCTCTACTTTCTCTCTATAAAACTCATACCTAAATACACAAATGACTTATTCTCACATCGTAGTCGGTTCACAAGGTCCTACCTTGTGCTCCGTTTAACCTAAGCGTGTTCTTTGTCTTACTTTGGATCACCCTTAAGCTTCGAGAAGTATTCGGCTTTTGGCTCAAGCAAGCTCTGGTCGAGAAGGTGCAAAATATTATATGATCAAACATCATTAGTATATTTAATACCTATTTTTATCTTGATTGGGATCTTGCCTTTTCCCTTCACTTGTACTACTTCTCCCTTTCCCATTTTACTTGAGAATTTCCTGCAGTATCAATATCGACCAAAATGATTATTCATTCTCTAATCACTATGTTACTACTAACACTGTTAAAGAAACCATGTGATACTTCTTTCAACGTTAGTTGAGTGACAAAATAAAACATTCCCGATGTTGGTTCTTTTGTTGACACATTTTATTCTAAATGACCAAATTAATCATAGTGAGTATATGTAAATGTTCCTTTGTGCCAACGGTCTTTTCTCCATGATAATCTTTTGTAAGTCCTGAAATTTAGGTAAAACAAGATTATGTTTAAGAATATTAAAACATAAGTTTTGCACAAGACCCAAATGATAAATAATAACACCATTCGTACTTCTTAATGCTTTATAATTCGTATTAAAAATGAATAAAATTAATTACATGATAGTTGGGAAAATCTCCTGATTGAATGACAAATGAAACTCTCATTTTAATTAATTAAAGCTAAGCTTATTATTAAATGAGATGAGGACCCTATCACTATAATACTTTGTATTGTTTTTTTTCTTTAGAATCTCTTAAATTATCTCTATTACAAACATATGTATATATATGAGAGGAAATAGTAAAGTCACTTGTTGTAGTAGGTTAGGTGTCAAGCATTTGGTGGAATAGTACATATTTCATTTAATACTTTCATGTGTAGCTTCACTTCCAAATTACTTTAGTGGATAGTCAATTCAACAATCCTCTCTTTTGTCATATACTTTTGTACTTTTTTGACTTCAAGCAAAAGTGCTTTTGCTTTTTCTTTTGTAAGGGATTGAAGTTTTAACCCATATATCGTGCTTGTTTATTTAGTGATAGAATATTGAGAGTCATTGAGACTTTATCATATCTCAGTGACTCTTATGTTGTTTGTAGCTCAGTTACTTTACCCACTAACACCGCATCAATGAGGTAAAGTGTTTTTCAGTTGGTCTTCGACGTCCTTGAAGGCCTTTTGCTCAAGGAGTCTTCTCTCTATTTCTCCCGTTGATTTTTGATCAGCGGGTATGTATAACTTAGATATTATGTTTAATACATGTTCAGAGGACATTTGGACAACTATTGGTACCGAACATATCTTTTTGCAAATCGAAAAGCTTAGTGAGGAATTTCCATTGCCAAAATGAATCTTTTGTTGAAAGTTTCCTCGGACTTTTTTTCTCTGTATCCCTAGTCACGTCCATGGCCTCCAAAATCCTCGACCACCTCGGGATGAATTCCCTCTTCTAAAATCTGGTTGTGTTCTCTTGTCGCCTTACAAGCCGGATTGGAATGCACTCTCGGTCCCCTTACCGGAGTGACGTGTCATCCGCTTCTCAAATGACTAGAGGGAACTTAGAAAATCACGATTACCCAAAGTTTTAAGATCTTTGGTGTTTTTAATGACCGCTATAATTATAAAAAAAATTAGGAATACGGATGAAAATTTTCTCAACAATACGTTGGTCTTAAATTTCATCACAATAACTTTTCATCTAATTAATCAAGTCGGTTAATCTAGATGAATAATCATTAGTGAATCATTTTCCTTCATCTTAGTGTTCTTGTAATCTCATCTGAGAGTTTGTAGTTTTATAGCTCTCACTTTCATGTCTCCTCGAAATTCTTGCTTGAGCACCTCCTAAGCTTCTTTTGCTTTTTTTAGATGCATGATTTTTGAGGAAGATTGACGGTGTGACTCCCCATTGAATCATACTTAGAACAAATGCATTTTGGCTTCTCTTTTGTCGGTAATTTTTTGTGTATCAATGGGTTCTTCAAATGTGTTTTTGACATCATCAAACACATCTAAAGAATCAAACAATATCTCTATTTTTATACACGATGGTCATAGTTTTCACCATCAAAAATTGAGACGACAACATGACTAAGATCAAAACCTTGTCATCATGCCAAGACCGCTCTATAAAAATGGTAAGAACTCCTTTAACCCAAATGGATTCGAACAAGCTCTGATACCAATTTATGTTGGATATACGAGATGTTAAACTACACATTTGATCTAGCTTTTATACACCAATTATATGGTATAAAACTTGGACAATCTTTATCAAATGTTATGAATATTTTATACAGCTCAATCTTGTGCACATTTACCACAAACAAATTTGTTTTTTTTGCACAATATAACATGTTTTAGTTTTACCTAACTATTCTTCAATAACTAGGCTTGACTTCAAAAAACTATTCTTTTTCTTTTTTTATTCCAAAACATATTAGTTCACAAACTCGTTATTATTGTTAGTATTTGAGAAATGTAGATCTTTTGTTTTTGTTTCGATCTTTACATTGCGTTCTCAAGTTAGGATTTGAGAAAAAAGTGAATGAAAGTGAGAGCCTAAAGTTCGTCATATTCTTAAGTTATTTTGAAGATTGAAAGCGAGGAAAGTAAAGAGGAAAGGTGAAACTTCTTGGGATTGTGTGTGAAACTTTTCTCCCCAAATTTAGGATGAAAGTTAAATGAACAACCACCACTACAGAACAAATAAAGTTTATTGAAAAAATAACCTTGATTGCAAGGACCAACCCATTATGCTTTTTTATTTCTAAGGGTATAACAGTAATTTTTACAAAATCAATAATATAAAAATGTTGCACCATATCCTTACTTTCACTTTTTCTTTCATTTTTAAAACAAGAGAACAACAATATTATACAAGTTTCTTTCTTTTACTTCCCCTTTATCTTACATTTCTTTACTTTCATTTGATTTCCTCTATAAAAATGTTTTGAAACACACTGTTAGTTTAATTTAGGGGTGAGCATGGTGCGGATCAGTGCGGATTCTGGAAAAAACCACACCGCATCCGCAATTGCGGATTCTATAAAAGTATAAACCGCACCATACGGATCCTGCGGTTTCAGTTTTGCGGTTTTCAAATGCGGATTTTCGGGTTTTAACCGCACCACACCACATATGACCATTTTTTAATTTTGGGCTTGAACCCAATAAAAATTTTGGGCTTGAACCAAATTGTAATTTTGGGCTTAATGTAAATACACTATTATAATTATATTCATGTGAGATAAAACTGAAAATATAAACACTTAATTAGTAAAACGAAAAATATAAAACTGATAAAACTGTAAATACACCGCATCCGCACCACACCCTTAAATCTACTTTATACTTTTTAGCCCAAAGAAAGCTCGCCTTTTTAAAAGCCACGTGTTTCAAATTTTAAGAGATAATTAGTAAACATTTATAATATTTTTATTAAAATTATTATTTATAGCAATTGCGGTGCGATTCGGGTATAGCGGTGCGGATTTACGGGTAAAACCGAAACCGCACCGCAAATTCGGTTTTTCTTATTTTTAGAAATCGATCCACCGGTTTTTGTCGTGGTGCGGTTTTTGCGGTTTTGGTGCAGTTTGCGGTGCGGTTTCTGCTCACCCCTAGTTTAATTTATGTTGTGTTGATTTATGATACAATCTCGTATTCATACTTGTGTCTATGAATAAATCTCTCATAACTTATAACCACTCATTGCTAGTCAATCTGTAACATCTGAGAATTTTCGAAATTTTGAATGACGATTTCAATCTTTGACTTTTCAAGTCTGACTTGGATTTTTGGTCTTTTATTTTCACAATAAAGCGATTACCGCGTAAACCGGTAAATTTTCAGACATATTTAAAGGATGATTTATGTTATATCTAGGTTGATTTATAAATAACGAGAGCTAAATCACGTGTTCACTATTCGGATCTAAGTAATTTGATGTAAAACGATATTTCTGACAACCTTTTTGTTTTGACCAAAGACCCGAAACAGTCAGAAGGTGACTGAAAGCCCTCGCAAGATTTTAGAAACACAAAAATAATTAAATTATATTTAATTATCACGTTTTATTAAATAAAAATATTTAATAAAATACTTAGCAATTTAATTAAAAGCGTTTGTTGAGAACGCGAATATTCGAGTTGAAATCCATTTTTTCTTTTCTATTTCAGACAAGGCGTAACCGGTTCACAAAATAAATAACAAATATTTTTATAAATGTTATAAAAATATTTATGAAATACTATCAAGTAAATACTCATTTTTATCGGAAAAATGATTTGGAAAACAATGGCGCAAGTTTCGTATTATGAATCATCCGTTAAGTCGCTCAAAAGAGTCCCGGACCAATATTTTATAAAAGTTTCTCAAAATTACACTTTTGGCTCCTGATCTAATATTTACAAAACTTACCCTGGACTATTAAACACTTGCTGAATTCTTTTAACACTTTTCATATATATATGTTAACCCCATTTCATTTTCAAAAGTTATAACAACACACACACACACAAATATTACCAATCCCTCTCTCTCCCATGTTTCGGCAAGACACTGGCCACCCCTCAGCCACCACCACCGCCGCTTGCCGGCCATCGAAAAACTTTTTCGGTGACTTTTCTGAACAATACCAAAAATACTTCCCCCACTCCGATCTCCACCACCACGCGCCTTCACGCGCTGCCACCACCGCCACCACCCCCAATACATGTCATCATCTCCGCATCCGTCAAATCATCACTACCGAACATCCCGCCACCAATGGGGGGGTGTGTTCGATTGGCCGTGACCACCGCTAATGTCCGTTTGGTTTGTTATCAACACATGGGGTCGTTTGGGGAAAACCACCACAACAGGATGCGTTGGTTTTGTGGTTAACACTCGAAGAGGGTGCGGTTTGGTTTGTGGGTTCATAACATCGAAGAGGGTGCGGTTTGGTTTGTGTTTATCACTGAAAAGGGTGTGTTGGTTTATATGTTAACACCACGTAAGGGTGTTGGTTTTGGTGGAAAACCACTACAACAAAAAGGGTGCGTCGGGTTTAGTTATATAACCAAAAGGGTGCGTTCGGTTGGGCTTAGCAACAATTATGGTGGGTTTGGTTTTGGTTTAACAGACTCGCACTAAGGGTGCGTTTGGCTTAACAGCACCACGTAGGGTGCGGTTTGAGTTGTTATTAGCACTGACAAGGGTGTGTTCGTTTGGGGTGGCAACCACCACCGTAGAGTGCGTGTGGGTGGCGGCCACCACCAACAAGGGTGCGTATGGGTTTTAGCAACAAGGGGGTGTTTGTTTCTGGTTCTCAACACCGAGGGTGCGGCTGGTTCAACCGACCACCAAGAAAGGGTGCGTTTGGTTGGTCATTAACAGATTAGGGTGCGTGGGTTTGTGTTTTTAGCCGGGTAGGGTGCGTTGATTTTTCTGTCACCCAAAAGGGTGCGGTCGGGTTCGGGTCAGCCACCAATTATGGTGCGTTTGGCTGTGACAGACCCGAAAAAGGGTGGGTTTGTATACTAATCAGCAGGAACTAGGGGTGTTTGTTTTATTGGTTATAACAAAAATGGGTGCGTTTGGGTTCGGGTCAGCAGCTAGGCTGCGTATGGTTGTTAAATTAGTCATTAGGGTGCGTTTGGTTTTATTCATAAGCGCCAGGGTGGTTTGTTGGTTTGACAGCCTGGGGATAGTGGTCGGGTCGTGGCTGCTGGGGACAACGGACAGCCGGGGGGAGGAAACGTCGGGGTGTGGGTTAACACGAAGACGGGGTGTCCGGTTAGGATGTGGGACAGCCGGAGGCATCGGGCGGTTTTGGTGGGTTTGTTTGCAACGAATGGAGTGCGTTTGATTTGTGACACCGGAAAGGGTGTGTTTGATTACCAAAAAAGTCGAGTTTAATTAAAAAGTATTCGGATTATTTCGTTTATATTATCGATAAAATGTCATATGTGAGGAAATCTGTTTAAACTTGCGAGTTAAGTAATTATGATTTTAATATTTAAAAAGGGATTGTTTTAATGTTAAGCCGATACTAGATATAGTTCTAGACGAGTTTTGATACTAAAACGGACTTTGGCGCCGTTTGGTAACGAATATTAAGAGCAGAAACGGAACATGGGATTCGGGATTCGAGATTTGAAAAAGATCGGGATTTTGGTTTAAAAAAATATAATGTATTTATATTTTTTTTGGACGTTTAGACATAAAAACGGGACTTTTACACTCCACCAATAACGAAGAAATGGAAAGTGAATCGGAACAAACATTTAATAGAAAATAAGTTATTTTTAATATATTAAATTTGACAGATCTATTAATTAAACTCGGATTTGAGCACTTTGGAGTCAGTTTCAGGCCTTTCAGGACGAAAACACGAAAGTTGTTCGTAATGAGTTTTACTTTGCGCGAGGATTGTTCAGTTTTAACTTAAGACATAGCGGGTCGAAACTATTGGCGAATGATCTATTTATTTTCAATTAATTATTTAAGATCATTGTTCGGTTAAAACGAAGAGTCTTAAAAATAGTTAATTTCGGTAAATAGTCGACATAAGCTATGATTGGACGAAAATAATATTTATTTCATATAATTTACTAAGGGTTAAGGTTTAAAAGTCGCGCAAGTGAATTTCTCATCACATGTATGTATGTATACATATTAAAATATGTATGATTTGTCGTTACGATGTACGCATCGTTGATCGTATTTATTACGTGTAATTATATAGAGCGATCATAAACTATAGGTCCATGGCGAGATCGTGCAGATTCGGTTGTGGATTTACTTTGGTTTATTTGATCATGGTCTTTGTCATGGCTGAGTTAGGGTCCCATGTTTTACTAGTTTTACATATTATTTTTTGGGCGTGAGAACATGTTGTTTACAAATGCATTTACAGGATTGTTTACAAATTGGTTTAACATATCATTTACAGAGCTTCGCTATGGGTACATTATTGACTTCATTTTATGGTCACGAATGCATACTTTACTTTTGAAATGATTATGGATTAGCTTAAGTTGCATGAACTGTTAATTACTCGGAGGGTAAGCGCGAATGTTATAAGATAGATCTATTTGGGATTGACAATCCCCGTTCGGGTGACTAGCTATCACTGGGAACGAACGTTATACCATGTCGGATTACGATTTGATTGGCGCCTGCGGGGCCAACAATCATTACTGCCCGGGTGTTCTTGGAGGGAACACCCATGAGGGGAACACATTATTTTTATTACTGCCCGAGTGTTCTTGGAGGGAACACCTACAATGGGTACATTCTTACGGTGCCTTGAATAAAGTGTCATACATACAAGTCTACGTCGCAGTTTCATGAACTTAGAGTAATCGTAATCATTGTTTTATACTCACACGAATATTTACTATGCCTTGAATAAAGTGGCAATACATACTTGAAACATTTAGGTGACATTAAATTGGTCATGCATTCTTTATAAATCTTTGGGATAAGATTGGTACTTTTGGTGACATAAAATGTGTCGTGCATTCTTTATAAATCTTTGGGATTTTTACATGGTACTGTGATGATACAGTGGACAAATACATTCATTTGAAACTTACATTCATATTTAAACTAATCTATGAACTCACCAACTTTATGTTGACCTCTTTAAGCATGTTTTTCTCAGGTGGATTAGATGCTTGGATTATTTGATGTGCATTGGAGTCTTTACATTCAAGTTTTTCATGGTGATGCAAATATGAGAAAACTTTATATTTGATTTCAGAAAATCATACAGTTTGTTTTACAACGACACATTTAGAGGTCGTTCTCTTGTATCTAGCGTTGTGTATTATGAAGTAGCACCCCATGTGGTATTCCGCTGCGTTGTGAGACTTTTGGGGGTGTTACACAATCCGTTCAAATGGCTTAACTAAAACTTGTGGTATTAAAGGCATATCGGTGTGCATGTAGATTTAGAATGCCCAGATGTGAATGATCATTTACTCGATTCCACACATATATAGATAACTTACACGCCCACATTCGTCTCCGTCACAGCAGTCATTTATAGTCTTTCCGAGCTCGCTCTATAATCAGATACATCTGCCGCAATAGTAATCCCTAAAACATATTCACCTAAGCTAAAGTCCTCGAAGTAGAATTCAATCTTTACTTTTCTAGTAAACAATGTAAAATAAAATGTAATTACAATGAGTAATTTAAATAAACAAGGGGGTAATAATAGTGAAATTGGTGACAGTGGGGAAAGAATAGACATGTCATACATGGACAAAATTACATTGCCTGATGGTCCATTTGAATTTCTTTTTTTTAGAAAGGTAAACCATTTGAATTTCTAATTAAACAAAAACTATTATGTTGAATCACATATTACCCTATTATACATTAGGCATGCGGACGACGTCGTTTGGCCATTAATAAGGGTCGTTTTGAGTTAATGCTTGGTTTAGTGGGTTCTTAGTTGGGCTAAAATCGGGTCTTCTTTTTTGGGTTATAATAAGGTTTGGAATATTGTTGTTATTTGTTGGCACCAGGTTTGTTAAACACTTTGCACCGACTCTCTTTGATATAAACTTGCAGGGATATACTATGGCTTCTAACCATTATACGTATTCTAGAGCTTTGGGTTGGTGTCAGATTGTCATGGTGTTATAATGCATCACACTGTCTTTTCCCTTCTCTATATTTTCTTTCTTTCTCCTTTGGTTGTTCTCTCTATTTTTAGGGTCTGTTACAACCATATCTTCATTACAAACTAGGCTAGAGCATGCGTCTTCTATGAGTTTATCTATAAATATCTACATGGTGATGTTGGTTAGATTTGATGCGGATGTGGTTGTTTAGTGGTTTTGGTGGTTTAGAAAGCAAGACAAAAGTTTGATGGGAGTTTTATTAATTCGTTAGCCTTGGTGTTCAGGTAATTTTGTTTATTCCTTTGCTGTTATTATATTAATAGAGTTGTGGTATTTATTTGTTGTAATTGTATTAATAGATTGATGGTGTTTTTAGGTGTTTGGAATTAATTAAACCTAATATTCTAAGATATGAGCCAATAAAATATTTGCAGTTTCATATTAGTTCATGCATGCTAATATTTTTTGCTTTGTGTAGTTTGTTTGATTTTATATGTTGTGTGTAAATTAAATCCTAATATGCTTAAGACATGAGCCAATAAAAGAGTTGTAGTTTAATATTAGTTCATTGCATAAGATGTGTGCCAACAAAGCATTTCCAGTTTCATATTAGTTCATGCATGCCAATTTTTTTGCTTTGTGTAGTCTGTTGGTGTATGTGATTTGCGATGGCCTTTTAAACCTTAATATGTGGTTTTGAGTGTTGATTTTATATGTTGTGTGTAAGTTGAATCCTAATATGCCTAAAATATGAGCCAATAAAACAATTGCAGTTTGATATTATTTCATGTTTGCAGATTTTTTTGGCTTTGTGTAGTTTGTTGTTGTGTGTGATTTACGATGGAATTTTGAACCTTAATATGTGGTTTCAAGTGTTGATTTTATATGTTGTGTGTAAATTGTTTTCATATGAAATGACTTAACCCTACCTTAAACCCCAATTGTTCACCCCTGCCCATTTTTCCCACACCATGCCCACAACCCATCCCTCCCCCCACCCCCTCCCCCCCCAACAAACCAACCCATTTTAAAAATTTTTTTTTTACAGGCTATAGGTCGTATACCCTATATGTCACACCCCCAAAATATGTGCAACGCAAGGTAATCGGAGGCATGACTTCATATCACAAAGTCACAAGTTATATCAAATGACCTCTATATGAGTCGTTTAGAAAATACACATCGATTGAATAAATAAGGTTTAACAAAGACATTTATCGAGGCCACCTCAAATAAAAGGAAGTTTTAAAGTTCACATCGAACAATAAAGTAATGTAAGATATCTTCAACTTGATGAAACCACTAATTGTGACTCTAGTGGGATGCTCTAAAGTAATCCAAGATAATGCAAGTTACGAACCTGAGAAATACATGCTAAAATGTCAACATAAAGTTGGTGCGTTCATAGGTTTTAGTAAGTAAAAGCAATGGACCACAAGTTTTGATGTCAATATTGTAAGACATAAAATATCCGGAAAAGTTTTACTATTGCACTAAGATCATGACACCGAAGCCTTAAGTATACGTTGTTACAAGTTGTTGCCCCGGTAGGTACTTTGCCCAAACACTTCGAGTTCCTCAAATGAAATGCATGTGTTTGACCAGTACATTCGGTCAAGTGAGAGATACTAACACCTAGACGTTTTAGAATAGGTGAGCAAAATGAAAGCCAGATGGATATACGTGAGAAAGATGATTGGTGGTTTGAAGCAATGTTGGTAGCAGAAAAAGTTGAAAATAAGCCTAGAAATTTTGTCACACAAAATGAAGTTAAATATTCTTTTTTTATGTATGTCCATAGAATGCTGTTTGTTAATCATGTTCTGATTTTAACATTGTTAATAACCTTTTTAAATTATAGCACAACAAAGATTAGGATGAGGACGATAACTGGTGGATGTCTGCTGAAACAACTGCATCAGAAATTGAGCGTGCATACTATTGACAAACTTGAGCATGCAAATGAAGATTCTATGCGCCAAGTACTTGGCAAAAATCTTACTTATGAGCTTTAACGAGTCAAAGTAGATGTTACTGAAAAAAGCAGAAAAATACATCCAAAAGAAACCAAAAAAGTCTAGAATTCTAACATATAATGATGTTAAACTGAATGAAGATCTATGGATGAAATTTAATGATACCGTAATCAAGACCATCACCAAATAATCATTGTAGCAGAAAAAGTTGAAATAAGTCTAGAAATTTAGTCACAGCAAATAAAGTTTGGGATGAATACGATGACTGGTGGATAAGTAAATTAAATTGTGATCCAGCACATTCTTACATTGAGATGCAGAATATTTTTATATTTTGATGCAGTAGATTTTGTTAGGAATGATAAAAGTGACGATCTTATTGAGATAAAAGTCTTGTAATAAATAGAGAAATAATATTGTGTAATAGGTTAGGTGATAGGCTCGTGACTTAAATAAAGTCACGAGACCCGACAAATAGCTAAAAGCTAAGAAACAAGAGCTCCTTGCTCTTCCTTGTATTTGGGTATAAATACCCCTCTCTACCTCATTAGTGAGGTGGTCTTCTCTAATCATTCTAATCTCATTTCTCTAATCCTCCTCCTCCCTCTTTCTCTCTCTAATTTCTATCTTTCTCTAAATTCTATAAGCACACACACTCTATTGCTTATTGATCATAAATTCAAGACCTAACAAGTGGTATCAGAGCTGCATGAGCAATTTAGTGGTGTTTATGGGTGCTTATTTCGTCAGCTTATTTCGATAGCTTATTTCGGCGGCTTATTTTGAGCTTATTCGGTCCAAATTTGCTTATTCGTCATTCTGTGTGCTTTTCTGATTTATGAGTGTTTATTTGGTCAAAACTGCTTATTTGGTGTTTGTCAGCTTATTTCGAGTCAAAACTGCTTATTTAAGCTTTTGAGCTGATTTTCTGCTTATTGTGCTAATTTCGATTGTGTTTTATGCAACCGAAATTGATTGCTTACGGTTTGATCATAAGAATCGTGGCTACAATTAGTTGATCTTCTGCTTATTTGTACTAAACTGCTTATTTTGCTGGGCTTATTTTTGATAAAAACTGGTTTTAAGTCAAAATCAGTAAAAGTTGTTACAAAAATCAAATTCAGTAGAAAGTTTGTTACAAAAAAGGTTTGTCTGGTCAAACTCGGAATAAAGCAGTTACACAAATCAAACTCGGATCTGTAACTAATTCTATGGAGTTTTGACTTTTGGTCAACAGTCAAACTCAGTAATCAAAACACGTTTTAATACCGAATTTCAAATTGATTTAGATCTAGATCTCATATTTTTTTTCTAAAACTTGGTCATAAATCTCAAAGAGTCATAAGGTTTGATCAAAGTTCATCATTAGTCTATTCATTTTTGACATAACAACTTAAACTCGGAACGACACATACTCAATACATTTCATTCTCTGTAAATTGATCTCAAACTCAGATCCAAAACAAAACTCGGAAACAAACTCGACAAAACTTGATTTCGGAAAAGAAAACTTAGATCTCAGATTCATCTTTGTGTGCTTATCAAGAAGTTAAGAGACCTTTAAAGATCTAAAACACAATAGAGTTTTCATCACAGATTTATGAAACCGAAAATTGTTCCAAAACACTCATACGAAACCAGTTAATTATAACAGTGTTTACCAAAGATAAGTTGTACCACAAAGAATAAGAAAGACACTAACTGTTAACATAGATCTCGGTCTTCTCCTTTAGCCTCAAACCGTGTTTTTGTTTCAACAACATAACCAAGAGAAACCACGTCACAAATCTGATCAAGAACACAACATGCAAACCTAGATCTATAATTCAACCAAACCCTCTTCATCATCTCAACAACTCCGACTCGATCTATAACCCACCCTCCTCATCAAACCAACAAGATCCACAACTTCATTAAAACAGAAAAATAAAATCAGAAACAAAAAAAAGAGATCTCAGATTTGTTTTCTTGTGTCGTGTTTTTTAGTAAAGAGTGAGACCATTAAAGATCCTATTCACGACAGAAATAATCATCATAGATCACATGTTTTGAAGCTTAGCTTCTGTTAATATTCGAAACTCACTAAGAAAGATAAGAACAAAAGTGCTCATATTAATGTTTTGTTTCGATTTATAACGATAAAGAAAAAGAAAAACAAAAAAACAAGAACTAATTTTGAAGTCTTGACTTCTTGTTAACTTTTTGAAACACATAAAGAAAAGACAATTACAAGTTTGTTTCATCTTTCCTTTGTTTCGTGTAAAGAAAAAAGGAGAAAACTCAAAACGACAAACAAAAGCAAAGAAACAAATACCTACCTGTGAATTTTTTACAAAGATCTTGATGTCACGAAGAGGTTGCATATGTTTTGATCTTGTTGTGGTATGCTAGATTTGTTTGTGTGATTAAGTTTCATAAAAAAAAAGAAGAGGCGTGTGCTTATTTTTTTAAGATTAGGGTTTATGTGTGTGTTGTAGTGAGCATTTTATATTTGAATTTTAGGGTTAGTGTGTGACTGTGTTATAATTTGGGCTGGCATAGTAGATACCGAAAATTTTCATTTCCACCTGGGCCTCATTTTTTAGTATAAAGAAAACAGTAAAAACAAAATGGGCTATTCCACGTTTGAAACAAAATGGGCCACATTTTTTGATGTCTCTCAGAAATATAAGGATGCGTTTGTGATGTGTGTAGCAATATAGCATTTCACTAGTTGCACTTTTTGTTAACACTAAAGCAAGAGGTGAACTGTGGATATAATTTTTGAGCTATGTTTTCTTTTAACTAGGAAAGGATTTTTTAAGAGTAATTGACAATTTGGTTTGAAAATATATTTTTTTTCTTTTCTTTGGCTTTGTGTTGAATGTTAATTGTGTTGAAAATTTCTTGGGTTTGTTGTGTTAAATAAGGAAAATGGATTCAAATGAGAAACAACAATTATTTGCTCAAAAAGTCCAACAACAAAACACGACTTTGACTAGTCAGCTTGAGTTGTATAAGGAAAGGGTTCGGGTTTTGGAAAACATCAAAGGGGATAACAATTATCTCAACGAATTTCTTGAGGCTGATCGCAAAGCAAAACATTTTAATCAACAAGCTCAGTCTCAATTTATTCGTGATCAAGATATCATTCGAGATCTAAAACAACAACGCGATAAATTAGACTTAGCTGTTATTGACTATAAAAGACAAAAAGAGGAATATCAAAAGACACAAACGATTTTTAATCAAACACAGCGTGACAAATAGTAAAAATATCTTAATGATATACTTTAGTTACAAGCTAAGAACAAAGATCTAGAAAACGTTGTTTATAAAATGGGCAAATCAACTGAAACACTTCGGTTGCTTACAAATGAACAAAAAACTTTTCGGGACAACTTACGTAAGTCGGGATTGAGATATAATGATCCTTATGTTCTTTCACAAGCTTATGCCAAAATTCTTAAGTTGTATTGTGCTTATGAACTTTGTAATAAGAATGAACAACTGCATGTGTTTGATTCTGAGGAAACTCTTGAGGATGCTGAAAAGAGTCAATTAAAAATGAACGAGTTTCAAAAAGATGAAAAAGTTCAAGAGTTAAAGATAAAACCAATCGATTACAGAAAATTAAACAAACCTTATGACGATTTTGTTCCTCAAAAAGAACTTTCTACTGAACAAACATATTTTCCATCATCTTTTATATCTTCTGAAAAAGTTTATTCTAAGACAAAACCAAGCATGGCATCAATGCCTAGTGCAAATCCAATGCTTGTGGATTTGAATGAAATGGAAATGTTTTCAAAAAATTGATTAAGTTACTAGAAAAGAATTGTAAACGAGAAAGCATTTTCTATACGTCTAAAGAAGAACTTTGATTAATCGATGTTTGTATAGAAGCGAAATTAATTCTTCGAGAATGGCATGTCTATTTTGAAGTCTTTCTGAATCGATTTAAAAGAGATGTAAAAGAAATGAAAGATGTTTTTGTTTCAGTAGAAAATGATCTTGGTTAAACTTTCAAACAAAATGAGTTTTTAAAGGATCAACTCTTGGAAGCATCTTTAGCTAAAGATATTAAGAATCTTGTCATAACCTCTTGTATGGAAACAAGGAATAAGGATTTACATGATAAAACTAAAAAAATTTCAAAAGAGTCAAAAGATGTTTCAACTGAGAATAAAAAGGCTGATACAGTTTGTAATGATGCATTTGAAGTCACATAGGAATTGTCAAAAAGAATTGTTGAATTGGAAAAAGATTTATCAAAATTTGAGGCAAAGAGTATTGCTTTTGAAATCACACTTCAGCACAAGTCTCAAGAAAATAATTCTTTGAAAACATTGCAACAAGAAAATGAGAATTTTATGGCATCATTACAAATCGAGAATGCTCATTTGAAACAGACTTATAAAGATTTGTTTGATTCGGTTCAAAGGTCAAGAGTTGAGACTAATCATTGTGATGAAGTCAAAGTTAAGGTCAATTTTGATGAAATTGAAACTAAAAACATTGAGTTGGAATATCAAGTGGCGTCATTAATTAAGGAGAATGAACACTTGAAATTGACCTACCTAAGCTTGTCTGATTCAATCAAAAAGTTGCGAGTTCAAACAAAAACATCAAATGTAACACAAAACGAGGCAGAAAATCTGAAGTCTCAATTGTTTGAATTTGCTGAAACTAAGTTCAATAACATTTTCGGAAAGATTGAATTTTTCAAAAAGAAGCAATTGGATATTTCTGAACTTAACAAGGAATCGGGGGAGAAACATAATCTTTTTGAAAACGAAACAAGTGTTTTTCAAATAAAGATTGATGAGCTGGAAAAGTCTTTAGCAAAACAAATAAAAGAAAATTCTGATTTGTTGATAAAAATCGATAATCTTGAGAATGTTTTCGCTGATGAAGAAAAAAGGGCAACATTGGGAAAATTGAATGCTTTTGATAATGAAAATTATGATTTTGAATCAAAGGTTATTCATCTCGAAAAAATCATTGCTCAAAAGTCAAAAGATTTTGATGATGTCAATCTTGAATTGTCAAACAGAACAGCCAAATTTGAGGCGTATTTTGAAAAACTTAAAAAAATGAAAGTTGTTCTTGAACGACAATTGGCTCGTAAGGTTGATGATTCTAAAGCCGAAAAAGATCGATTTTTGAAAGAAATTAATCATTTAAGGACTCAACTTGAAAATCTGAAAGGGAAGCGTGTGGAAACAAAGCTTGATAATTCTTCAATTTTGGGAAAACCACCGTTACTTAACAATGAAAGAGATCAGCTTTTGAAACAAATTGCATCTTTGGAATCAAAATTGGCATCACAAGATATTCGTTCTTGTCAAAAAGAATATCATGAGTTGAGAACTTCGTATAATGCTTTAAAAGTGAAGTTTGATTCTCTTAATCGGAAAAAATGGAACATCAATGTTTCAAAATCTTCAAAACCTAAAGAAAGTGTTTCGGAAAAGGTTCACACGGGTGAATCCTCAAAAACGTCTTTAAGAAGGGTTTCTCAGTTTACAACCTATTCTTTACAAAAAGATAGGAAGTTTTCTAAGAAATCTCAAAGTTTTGAAACATTTTTTCCTCAAAAGGGTTTTAAGACAAGAGCTTCAAATGCAAAGAATCAATCTTTTGAAACATCACACTCTTGTTTTACACCGGTAAAACAAGTGTGGAGGCCAATTAAGGAATCTCAAACTTTTGAAGCATCTACTTCTCAAAAGAGTTTTAAGACAAGTACTTTAAAAGGAAAGAATCAAGTTTTTGTAACTCCACACTCTCGTTTTACACCGGTAAAACAAGTGTGGAGACCAAAGCAAAGTCATTCGAAATCTTTCAAATATTCCAAAACAGAAATGCTTTTGATGCAAAACAAGAATGACTCGGTTTTGAAAAACAAAAACAGTGGAAGATTTTCAAATGGTTCAAAAATGAATTTGCAGAATAATACACCAATTGTTAATAACAAACAAAAATTTTCTTCACCAACAAGATTTAAAACTCCACATGAAACACCGAGTTTCAAAAATCAATGGAAGATCAAAAGGAATTTTAAATCTCCGTTGATTCTACGAGAGTTGTTTTAAAATGAAACACCGGTTTCAAGCCCTCGTTGGAACTCAACGTCTTTACATCGAATTGACACAACTTTAAAATGGTTTTCAAAACTTGGCAAACCCGTTAGCACCGTGCTTAAATGGGTTCCAAAGGTTGTTGTCTAAATTCGATGTCAATGACTTGTAACCAATGTCAGATTGCAACCCGAGCTTTAAATAAAAGGAAAATGTACGTTTCAGTGCATTTATCCTTAACAATGAAAAGAGAAATCTTTTCGGTCTTGAGCTATTCAAACAAAATCATTCAAAGTTTTATAGCTCAAGTCAATGGTTTGTTATTAAATTTCAGATAACAACCCGGTTTTCAAATAAAAGAAAAGTGTACGTTTCAGTGCGATTTATCTTCAAAAGAAGATAAATCTTCTTTGTCCCGAGCAATTTTTTTATCAAAATCTTTTCAAAAAGTGTGCTTGGGACATACGACTTCTAAGTAAATGTCAGCTTATGACTCGCTCTTCAAATAAAGGAAAGTGTACATTTTTGTGCATTTATCCTCATAACGAGAAGCTTTCACCTTCTCGGACTTGAGTTTTGCTCAAGTAAATGCTTTTGAAAATGTTGAACACAATTTTTCAAGATTTTATCAAAAAGATTTTTCAAAATCTTTCAAAAATTGTGCGTTCAACACTCCCTTTTCTCGATAGTTTGAAAATTCGAATCATTTTTATAAATGGATCAATTTTTGAGGGGGAGTTTTTAAAAATCAAATGCCTTTAATGTTGTTGGATACATCTCATAAAAGTCAAATTTTTTGTATCCAAAACATTCAGTGGATTCAAAAGTGGCTCTTCAGTAATATACCAAGGCATCTTAACTTTATCCCTCAATATAATTGCGGTGGCATACAAAATGAAGTGTTTACTTATTGACGGGGAGTATAAAGGAAAATGTTTTGAACAAATGAATAATAATCGATTTAAAAGTAGTTGTTGACAAGTGTGTTTATATCGATAAATGAGCAAATGGTGAAGATTGTGTCCGGTTACGACCGTTTCCTAAAATTAACAGGATGAGGAGTGAGCAATCTGCTGACCATACATTTTAGATATCAACATACTTTGACGTAACTAATTTTCAAATTTGTTTAGAACATTCAAAAATATTCCAAATGATAATCATGCTATATCCGTTTTCTCCCATGTGTTTTCAAAATCTCATATAGCTATTTTAATCCATTGATATCAAAAATATCATATGGTATGCTATTTTTTAGGGGGAGAAAATTAGATTAAAATGGGGATCATGAAATATAAAATGCTTAAGGTGTGTGAAATAACAAAGTGTTTTAAAGACTCAAAGTGCAATCAACGTCTTTCCTCTATGTTTCAAAATAATTTTGAATAAAAAAATTTTGAATACGATGCAACATGCGTAGCAGGGAGATGTTCCCAAGAAGTTAAACTTCAAAGTGTTAAATGTTTTGATTTATATCAAACACATTGATGATTTTTCAAAATGGTTTTTATGTTTCGATCTTAAATACCCATCAACCAACCTACCTACGATTAACAAAGAAGAAATAAGGTTGTAGGTTAGGTATTATCCCATGATCCAATCCAAAAGCACCGGAAAGGGATCACCCAGGGAACATTCCATAGATAGAAAACAAAGTCCTTAGGTATTATGGGAGTAATGTGTAATGGGAATAATGTTAACTAAGGCATGAGCTATCATCGAAACAATCACAACAAGATGATAGTAATGATGTCTTGGTAGACATTGAAGGGGTTGAAGATTGAAAAAGATATGTATGGATAAAGGGTAAAAAGAAAGAAGCCCTCCACAAAACTTAGGCAGAAACTAGGTCAATACATAATCTATCGAATATCACAAAGATGATATTTGGTATTGAAGAAAGACGTTATGGACCCAGTGATGCAATGCACAACCCTTCCGAGCCACTCAAGATTCTCTCAAAAGAATTCTTGTTTCATTGTCACGGAGATTAAACGCATAATCTATTTACATCTCACTCCGAGATTGTTGATATTGAAAAGGTGTCAGTCTGCTCCAGCTTCCGATCACTAAAACCAAAAGATCACTAATTGAGTCTAAAGCCAAATGAGATCATATCATCAAATCTCACATAGGACACAAAAGTACATTTGTATTAAACATCAATGATACAAAAGGTACAAGAGTCGCTTATATGTCTATATGACATTGCATGTCTTTGTGACAATGCCTGAACATTCAAGAGTGATACTTAAATTATGTATTTTACAATGATTGAATGGAAATCCTACAAGTGCTAACATCAAGCCAACGCTTAATGTAGGTCACTAATTTGAAAATGATTGTTTAATGATTCAATTAGTGTTTACTATAATCTCAGTGATTCAGTAGTTATTGTGTACTTTCAGAATTTGTTTCGAAAACACAAACAAAATTCTTGATTTAATCAAGTGAAGTGGTTGGATTACCAAGGGAACTGTATGATGTCCACAAATTGCTGAGGGAGATTGTTAGAATTTAAGATAGCAGTTGACTCTCATGCATAGAACCGCACTCAATCATGACTTCACTATCAAATATTCAGGCGTAACAGGATTATGATTATGTTTAATGGTCATCAAATATAATCAAGGGGAAGAGAAGTGTTCTAGCTGAATATTTTGATAGAGCGCAGCAATTAGGGGGGAAGAAATGTGTACATCTGGGACCGAAATTGACCTTTGGTGTATACAACATATGCAACAACTGGGGGGAAGAAATGTGTACATTCGAGATCTTATTACATTTGTGATAACACAACATCCGGGACTTAATTGACTTAGAGGTTATTGTTTCTTTCTTTTATAAGTTGTTTGTGTGAAGTATGTGCATACGAATGGTTGTTCATTTGGGGGGAAGCAATTGGGGGAAGACATCAACAACATCTCTACCTTTCAGAAGAAAGAACACTGTCATATTCATTCCTTCATATATCATACTCAAAGTTCATAGATACACTTCCGCAACTCTGATAAATCAAAGAATTTCCTCAAATCATCAAGATGTTGATCAAGTTAAAAGTTCTACATGAGGAAGATTGTAAGCTATCAAGAAAGTATGAGTATGTTGGTTAGAAGCTTCAAAAGATAAATCAAGATGGATTCAAGGTAAAGAATGATGATATGAAAAGATCTCAAAGGCAAAGTCAAAAAGGAAAATGGAAAGATTAAGATCAAGATCTCTAGAGCATGATTGGAACAAGACCACTATTACACAACAAGACTCAAGTCAAACGAGATTTAAAGTTGAAAGATCAAGGTCACAAGATAGATCTCAATGATCATCTTTTAGAGGGAGATTGTTACGAATAAGAAAATGATGATCATTAATGCAATCAAAGAGAGAGATCAATGATTTTTAGTTGTATTTATAGTCTAAATAAGCATAAATGTGAGCCTATACTTTGATCCGTCTTCCTTCAAAGTATGCCAGAACTGTGCCATATAGATCCATGGTACAGAGGAAGAAGCAGAAATACTGAATTGTAAAGAATGATTCTTGATGATATTCGTACATATTTTGCTTCGGTGAACATTCACGTTTCAAGATCACCTTCCTTGTTGGCATCCATAAGAACATATCGTTTGTTTGGAAGGACACTGTTACGTACTGAATGAACATCAGCTGGATGTTGTTTTTGTGCCATGATGAATACTGACCTGAATAAAATAAGAGTTAGAAAAAAATAATTCATTTGACATTTTTGTCTTTTTCACTCTATCTGTTTTATAGTCTGGCAATTCCTTTTGAACACTTATATTTTGATCTGTTTCTTTCTCATGTGCTTCGTTCTTGATTTTTCTAGCACAATGTCATACCGTTAATTTTCGAATTGTTCTTTTGATTTATATCTTTTTGTGTGTTCGGCAATCTCTTTTTCGCACAAACTTTGATTTGCTTTTCGCCAGTGTGATTAGCTCTCTCGTTCTGAATTAGAATATCCTCACTAGAAATTCTTGTGACATGAATCTCTTTCAAAAATGATGAAGATGTCTCTTTTGATTTTGAATCAAGACTCTTTTGTGAAAAATGAAAGAGAAATCATACAACTTCTTAAAACCATTTTTGTGAAAGAGTATCATTTTGACACCATAACAGATTTTGAGAACGTTTCCAGAAATCTTTTTGACAAAAATTTTCTTTATAATGATAATCATAGAATCACAAATCCACAATTAAATGGCCACTAAGTCACTCACTCCTCATTCTGTTCATTGTAAAAAATGGCCAAAACCGGACATGACATAGACCACTAAAAAAATTAAGACTTGGATTTTTAGATTTAAGTTATAAAAACTTTTCCACTTTCACTTTTTGACATGAATCCTAATCAATGAAGACAAACACATCTAATTCAATAACTGAATGGTCACTAAGTCACTCACTCCTCATTCTGTTCATTGCAGAAAAACGTCAAAAACCCGGACAGACTTAGACCACTTAAACAATTATGAATAGACATATGTGACCCATATCTTAGAATTCATTAAAAAAAACTTGTTTCCTGATGCATAATTATCAGTTGTTTCAAAAAAACATGAGAAACTGACCGTTTTGTTCCACAAACAGTCGAGCATGAATCATCAAAAGCATTTACTTATCCACAAAACTCATTGTTCCTGATTTTGAAATTTTGACTTTACTGAATTTGACATTTTGATTTTTACTGAGTTTGACATTTTGACTTTTACTGAGTTTAGACGTTTGACTTTTACTGAATTTGGACAAAAGAGATAAAATGAAAACCTTTTGTCTGTTTGAAACACCAAAACTCAAGTCTTTTAATACCAAAAATAATACCATCAAATCAAACTCGATAATCATCAAACTCGATAAACCTCAATCTTTTCCGAGTTTTAATTTTTACATCGAATTAATATGTCTGAACATTTTCTCAGTTATGGTTTAGTTAACTTCACACAATCATCCATTGTTATCATCTTTGATCATAACTTTTAACACAAATTCAGTAATTTCACAAACTCAGTAATATATAAATGTTACCGAGTTTAAACTCGATAAGTCAAAACATGTTAGATCTGATTCAAAACGCTTAACAACTTACGTTTGAGATAAAAAAAAAGTAATGATCGCTTTAATGAGCTTCGAAAACCGTTATTGATTTTCCTTCTCTAACTCGGTAATGGTCTCGGTGAATAAAAATTGAAAAATAAAATGTTTGTTCCCTTTGATAGTAACCGAATATCACTTTTGAGAAATGTCACTATCAACCCCTGTAGTTTCTTTTTCAAATTTAACTTATTTACGTCCCGAATTTTGTTTTCTAATTTTCAAAAACTCCCCCTTGAAAATACAACATTTTCCACATTTGAGTTTTTGTGAGAGATCACTGTTTTTATTTTATTTAAGAAATGATGTATATGAATGAAGATTATCTAATTACTCCCCCTCAGATTATGATTCCGTATTTTCAATTAAAAGCTTTTTATAAAAAACTTGGAATCATGAATCTAATCATGTGAACTTTAAATTATGTGTTTTTTATATATTTTATTTTCAAGTTTTTCTTTGGTTTTTGAAAATATATATGCATGCTTTTGATGTATGATCTTTTCAAGAAGATGACTTTGTCAGGCTTTCCAACTGTGTTGGAGTCATACATCTCATACCAATGCGATGAACTAGATACTCAAAGCGTTCTTTTGGAAGAGCTTTAGTAAATAGATCCACAAGTTGGTATTCTGTCCCGACAAAGTAAAGTTCCACAGTACCTTTCTCAACATGTTCCTTAATAAAATGATACCGGATGTCTATGTGCTTTGTCTTAGAATCCTAGACTGGGTTACATGAGATAGCTATGGCACTCTTGGAATCACAATACATCGGAATCCGGTTGTATTTGTATCCGTAATCAAGTAGTTGTGTACGCATCCAGGTGACTTGTAAACAACAGGCAGACAAGGAAACATATTCAGCCTCAGCAGTAAACATTGCAGTACAATCTTATTTCATTGAACTCTAACTCACAAGCTTTCCACCTAGAAATTACAATCCTACTGATGTGCTTTTACAATCATCTTTACATCCTGCATGGTCCGCGTCTGAATAGGCAATTAGTTCAAATCCAGAATCCTTCGGATACCATAGTCCCATGTTATAGGATTATCTCAGGTACCGGAAGATCCGTTTAACCTCTTTTAGGTGTTTGACTGTAGGACGTGCTTGATAACGATCACATACAAAAGTAGCAAAAACAATGTCTGGATGACTGGCTGTTAGTTACATAAGCCCTCCTATCATTCGATGATAAGTCGTTTGATCAGTAGGAGTGCCTTATAAATCAACATCCAGTCTCTTAGTTGCCATAGGTGTGCTCATGAAGACACACTCATCCAGACCATGTTTCTTTAACAATTTAATCGTGTATTGTGACTGACTAATGAATATGCCACAGGGAGATTGATGAACTTGAAGTCCAAGAAAGAACTTTAGTTCACCCATCATCGACATTTCAAAATTATTTTTCATTAGATTTGCAAAACGTTTTAAAAAATCTGGATTTGTTGATCCAAAAATAAATGTCGTTACAACATTAAAACTTAAACAAAGTAATATGTCACCCTCGTGACGTTCATGTGAATAAAATTCGGGTCAAATAATACCTTTAGGTGAAACCATGTTCAATTAGAAAGAAGACAATTTGTATTACCATGCACGAGGTGCTTGCTTAAGAGTATAGAGCTCTTTTTTAAACCTGTAGACCATGAGCTGGGATTCTGGATCATAAACCTTCAGGTTGGTGACATAAATTCCTCTTTCAAAGGACATTGAGAAAAAGTCATTTTAAAATCCATTTGAAAGGATAGTGAATATTCTTATGAGCAAAATAAGCAATAAACATTCGACATAAGCAATAAGCATCTGAATGGCCTCAAGACGAGCAACAGGAGCAAATAACTCTTCAAAATCAATGCCTTCTTCCTGCATGTATTCTTTTGCCACAAGACGAGTTTTGTTTTGAACCACAATATTTTCTGCATCACACTTATTCTTCCAGATCCATTTGAGAACAATAATATTCTTTCCTTTTGGTCGTGGAACGAGTTCCCAAACTTGAAGTCTCTCAAATTGATTCAACTCATCTTGCATGGACTCAATCCAACTATGATCTGTCATAGCTTTTTTGATATTCTTTGGTTCAATAGTGCTGACGGTTAATGCATAAATGCATACCTCAGAATCTATGTGTAGCCGTTTGCGAGTCATGATAGGTTTGGATGGATCACCAATAACTTGGTCTAGAGGATGGTCTTTTGTCCAAATGTGAGTTAAGGGTTGTACTTGGTGGAAATGTTGCACATTTGATGGTTCTAGACCCATTTTTGATGACTCAATTTCCTCATGACTTGGAGGATTATATGAAACAAACTATGAATTGCCATCAAAATCAGCAGAATCTTCTTGATTGAATTCATCAGCCTTAGTTAAAGAGATTGGACAGGTTTGTTCATTAGATGTAGTGACAATAGGAGGAGCCTCATGTTCGTCAACAATAATTGAAGATGTAGAAGGTGAGTCTTCATGAATTTGAGTCAGTTGTGCAGCAGAATTAATGGGTGTATCAGAAAACTTCTTCTCAAAATATTCTTCATACATTAGACCAAACAAATTATCCAAATCTTCTTTAGATGGAGTATTCATTGTTTCTGCTGATGAATTATGATTTATAAATCGTTGAAGCTTAGGTTCTAAATAATCATGTTCAAAAGCCATAGCTGTGAGCTCGTCAAACTTGACATGTATGGTTTCCATAATCTTTTTAGCGCGTCGATTATAGATTCGAAACCCTCTTGATGTTTCAGAATAACCAATAAAGACCCCAATGTCTGCTTTTGGTTTCATTTTTCCAAGATCATCTCGGTTATTTGTTAGATAACACAATGAACCAAACACATGAAAATATTCAACATTCGGCTTTCTGCCATGTAATAGCTCATAAGGTGTTTTGTTATGTCAAGTATGAATGATTAACCGATTTTGAGTAAAACAAGCGGTAACCACTGCTTCAGCCCAATGAAATTCAGGTAAAAAGATAAGCATCGTACGAGCAGCTTCAACAAGAGTTCGATTACGTCTTTTAACTACTCCATTTTGTTGAGGCGTTCGAGCAGTTGAAAATTGTTGCATGATACCTAACTTTTCATAATGAGCTTTAAGAGTTACATTTTTGAATTCAGTACCATTGTTTGTACGAATCTTGAAAACTTTGACTTTATATTTTAGTTAAGCTTGAGCAATGAATTTCTTT